>JAPKLW010001701.1:0-63159 GCA_026898455.1 Plectranthus barbatus
TTGTGCTTTGCTAACTAATCATAGACTGGATGAGTAATTGTTTTTTTTTCCCTTCCATTTTGAAGGCAAGGAAAAGATGAGCAGGAGGTAACTGGAATCATTCATGTGCCGGACTTGTACGCAACAAGTGAAGTGAGTATTAACATAGTTCCCTCTTCTGGTTTTTTGTTCTCTTTATCTGTATATTATTATTGGTACAGGGCTTCTCTTGTCTATAAATGTAACTGTAAGTAATGCCACAGAGATGTAGTACCATCTTTATATATTTTATTTTAATTTTTTTCTTTAAATAAAATATATAAAATGATCGTAACCTTTTAACGCTTCTGAAAAAATGTTTTGGAATTAAAAATCAAATTTTGGAAATCTGACTTCATATGTCGGACTTCTCCTGTTGAAGGTTTGAACATTGGTGGATTTATAAGAAAATGAGTACAAGTCATTATGAAATGAGAGGAGCTTGGCATTTGAATTTCAGTTATAAAGATACAATGAATGAGGGGACAACGCACAAAAATAATACTCCTAGGACCGAATTATTACACTTGCTAAATTGGAATCGAAAAGAAGTGTTACAATGATGGAGGTGATATAATTTTTTTTTTTTGGATTGACGTGATATAATAAAACTCAATAAAAATACATGATAATATAATGATAGAAAACATCAATATATAGTTCTTGTGATGTGATTCACTAGTATTTTATTGAGAAATTTCGTTTCGTCCTCGTGTTGATTTAATGGATATTCAAATTAAAAAAAAAAAAAAACTAAAAAATTACTGTCCATTTATATTATTATTATTATTATTATTATTATTATTATTATTATTATTATTATTATTATTATTATTGTGTAATTATCATATTATATCACCCGCCAAGGTGATGCTGAGTATGTGTGAATTTATATATGTTGATTCAACAAACTAGAATACTGGAGCTGGAGGAGGCACATATTTAACAACTCAGGTACTCTTTTGGGTTCAAACAACTTCAAAACCTCCTCTCCTTGCACAAAGTCAACAAGAAAGGTTACAATTTAAGAGCGGCTATAGCTTCAGGTTTAAAATCCACTCTGAGACCCAATACTCTTCTAACCTCAGCAGGAGTGAGTCTCCAAGTCATAGGCCCTGAGTTCTCTCCCCAGAAATCCAATATCTCTGACACTTTCTCCAGGTTTAGAATCGTAGCCATCTGCGTTAGCCGCGAAAACTTGTCTCTAACAGTCCTCTGGGTCATACTCGAGAAATGACTGACCAGCGTCCTCGCATCCCTATCCAGCTGAAGGCCACCAAGTTGACTGAATCGTTTCTGCATCATGATCACTTCCAGCCTCTTCACAATGAAGTCGATGACAAGATGCACGAATGTGTCGTAATTTGTCGCTGTCATCACTGGCTGAAGCCACGACACACTGATCTCAACGGCATGAAGGAGCCTTTGCACCCAGGGATCGTTTACTTCATTTTCTGCATATTCTGCTTCAGATAGCTCATAGCTGATGCTTGCCACACTGTCTAAAACTGGTCGGATTCGAGGGGTCACAGTGCCCACAAGCTGCTCCATTCCGACATTCAACGCCTTCTTAAAACTATTACTCATTTCATTCAATTCAGATAAACAAGATTTGATTCTCTCTCTGTCCGCTGGTGCCGGGAAGACCTGTAGGTATCAAGAAGATATAAACTATCTATTCAAGATTAAACGAAGAGCTAATGCATAAGGATAAAAGAAGAATGCATAAGCTAAAGGATAAAACAATAGACAGGAAACTTTTTCCCTCCCCCAAAAAAAATAAATCCCAATTTTGGTTAAAAAACATCACATTGCATCCTTGAAAAGCATCAATATCATAGAAACTTTTGGAACACCAACCAAATTACTGCCACAATCATTATTCTCATACTGAAATGCACGATACAATTTAAAGGAATACAATGGTAAACATGGTTTTTGAAAATTTATTCGAGAAGCAACAAACATCAACTTATACCATAAAGAGAACGTTGTAACTGTCACTGAAGAAAAACAAGTGGACGCATCAAGGTTATAGATAGGATACGTAGGAAAAAATCCCTAGAGAATTCAAGCTTGAACATTGTAACATCAAGTCATAACTACAACCAATCTTCTGCAAGAAAACTACAGCCAACAGATAGGATCCACTCAAAATAAACTTAAACTTAGTGCTCAAAATGAGATGAATGTTAAAGCAGAGCCAAACACACCACTGCTAATTCCACTGCAAAGATAGAGTAGAGAGTAAAGAGCTTGACACAAGTATTCATCCTCTAATTATTATCTTATATCAATATGCATGATGCTAACCAAGTTAGCATTCCATTGGTTAACCATTTCAAACTATCTAATAAGTACAAAAGAAGAGTGCTCTTTTATAAAGAAGATTTCTCATGATACTGTTATTGATAGCATCATGTATGCATTGATGTGTACTAGATCACGCATTTTCCATACGGTTGAGTTTGTTAATCATTTGATGAGTGCATTGAGAAACTATGAGACATATTCTAAGGTATTTATGAGGCACTTCACAAAGTGCATTACATTTTGAAGGTGAATAAATTAAGCTGACATCATATGTTGATGTACATCTACTTCTACGAGACACTTTAGAAAGTGCATTATGTTTTGAAAGCAAATAAGTTTAGGGTTTAGGGATGAAGAAGACTAATAATATTCGCTAGAATAAAGGTCAAAGTGCTATTTTCATTTTTCATAGCCAAGAACCCAACATTTTATTCAAGAATCCAAATCTCTTGACAATAAACTTATACAAATGGAGAAGATTCAAGGGCTAAGAATCCTGCCAAAAAAATGAAGATTAGATGCTATCGTCCAGCTCAATTAAAAGTAAAGTGAATAAATAATTAGATTTGAGTCATTCTCTAGGAGATTGTTGAGCTGTGCAACTTGAAGATTATATTAGTAAGGGTAAGAAACATCATCATGTAGGCTTTGTTTTCCTAGATTAAATTTTATATTCCTAGATTAGATTTGCTTTACTTGTGTAAATAGATACATATGTTTGATTATTAATAACACGAAGGACGAAAAATGCTACTATTTAATACTGACCTCTAAACATTGCTCTTCAATCTCATGGCGAAGTTTTAAGGCATACTCACTACTGACGTCCAAGTTGTTCAAGGCCGTGGCGATCTCCATTCCAATCTTGTGCACTCCAACACCACCCAAAAACAGCTTAGCACCAAGATTAGGCTCCCTCATCTTCTGCTGCAAAGCTTCACCAAATTCACCCCCCAATAAACTCACCGCATTACTGAGCACCGCAATAACTGAGCCAATGTTGGAGGTAGAAATTGCCCTACGGCAGCAACTCTGCAACACATAAAACACATCATCCACCATGGATGTGGTGAGACTATCGGGCACGTGCTCGTCAATCTGGATGGCTTTTCTCACATTTTCCACCATAAAGAACCCCTCCAAAATCACATAATAACCAGTAGTGTCCTGAGAAACTTTGCTGAAGTTCCCACTCCTAAATGCCTTGGTGGCCTGCGGCCCCAGCTCCGGATCCACGGATGTCAAGCTCCTTATTTTGGAAACCATATAATCTGTGTAATCCTCTCCCAACTGTGTGAGCGAGAGTATCTCTTCTAAATAAAGCTCAATTTCTCTGGGATCAGGGCCCTCCGCTGCCCGAACGGATAGCAAGTTGGACTTGTATGAATTAATCTCAGAGGTCAATTTTGTCAAATTCCGGTACTCCATAAATTTCTTCAAAATATTGGAACCCCGTGAATCACATTCTTCTTGAAGCTCGCAAATGGCATACACAATTCCATCCTCACCGCATAAATTCCTCAAAATCTCATCATTTTCCTCAATAGCCATGACTATGTCTTTAAATAAATTGGTCAGACAGGGCACGAAGCTGACCTGACTGTTGCTATTGGATTGCTCAATCTGTTCCAGTAACTGCTCGAATTCCGTCCTGGACCTCGTGGAGATGACCTTTTTTAGGTAACTCACATAGAGCTGCAGGCCTTCCTCTTCAAGTGCGAGAGGCTTGAAGAGCTTGATGAAGCGGAGGATGGTGGGATGGTCACGCTGATCCACCGCCGCGGAGAGCCGCTTCTTGACTATGCCTTCCAGCTGTTTTTTAGAGGAGAGGAGCTGGTGGCGCTGATCGGCAGCGGAGGAGTCCTTGAATTTGGAATCAATTTGGAGGAAGGTCTGGATGTAAGAGGCGGCGGACTCGAAATCCTCGGCGAGGAGAGATTTCTGAACGCCTTCAAGGCAGTTGGAGCGATCGACGATAGCATCGATGCGGAGGAGAGTGTCCTGGACGCGCGATTGGGCGAGATCGAGGTGGCGAACCTTGGCAGACACCTGATCGGCGAGGTAGGAGGTGGAGGAGATGTTGGAGAGCATGTAGGAGGAGTCGCTCTTGACGATCTCCAAAACGTCGGCGGATTTCTGGAGGTTGGAGAGTTGGCGATCTAAGTCGGAGCGCTGGGAAAGTAAGCTTTCGAGGTCCAGATCTAGGGCTCGCTGGTAGGCTATGCACTCGTGGAGGTAACGGGTCATGGCGCCCACGTCGGTGAGTTTGCGGACGTGGTCCAGCGCCTCCGCCGTACCGAATTGCAGAGACGACGCAGAAATGTTGGACGCGGCGTCGGCGTCCGCTTCGCTTCGCGGTGTAACCGCCATTTGAGCCACCTTCCTTACTCCACCACACCCAGACCAGATCTAATAAACTCAGCAACTACTATTTTCAATTTTCACTAATCGGAGTAATTTTCTTTTTAAATTAAATGATATTTATTACTCCTCAAATCCTGTTATCAAAAAATAAAAAGAATTTATAAATTGAATATAATAGATCCCTAGTTGGTGGTGAAGATGTGATCAATAAATTATGAGTTGGAGTTATTGGGTAGATAAAATTTATAATTGTATCCAATTTAGTGTAGTGTTTAGATTTTATGTTGGGGGAGAGAGTGAGATTGTGATTGTGTGTAATGGTTTAACAGAAGAAGGAGGGCCTGAGATATATTATCCAGTGCAAAGCCATAAAATGGCTATCCAACAAACCACATTATCCATATCTCATACGCATGGCATGTGTGGTTTTCCTTCCTCCATTCCAATAAAAATCAGTAGGGGCACATAACATCATACCATTATTATTATAAGCTGCTTATTAATAACCCAAGTCTCAGAAATTGGCTATGGCTTCCACACCTCTCTCCATTTCTCCTTCATCCGCCGCCCTCATCACCAAGGGGACTCCGCCTCGCCTTCAACCGCCCTCCCACCAATGCGCACCCCTACCTGCCACCGCCCCTCCTGCTCACCCCGCCACCGCCCCTCCTGCTCACCCCGCCACCGCCTACTGTCAGTAATTCTTATTATTATTATTATTATTAACCATTTTTTTTTGACTTAATTAGTATTTAGTGTTTACTACAGGCAGGAAGGCGGGGCGGAATGTGGCGGCCATGGCTACCGGAGAGGCCTCGGCTGAAGTTGTTAGTGTTGGGGAAGCTGAGACACCGGAGATTGTTAAAAAAGTTCAAGAAGCTGTAAGAACTAATCTTTTTAATTCAATTCCTTTTCATTTTGTCTTTTTGAGTAATGTACGTATCATGTGTGGAGGTAGTGGGATAAAGTTGAAAACAAGTACGCCGTGAGTTCACTGGCGGCGGCTGCAGTCGTGGGACTCGTTGCCTGCGGCGGAGTGATCTCAGTAAGCAACTTCTATTTCATGAACAGCAGCTGCTCCCCTGATGGCTTGGCTTGGATCTCTTATCTCATGTTTCTTTTCTTCATTTGCAAGGCTATTGACAAGCTTCCACTCATCCCCGGAGTCCTCGAGCTCGTCGGAATCGGATACACCGGCGTAAGTGTATATCAATCTTGCTTTGGATTGTTTTTTCTTTTTCCTCTACTAATTCCGTTGTTGTATTTTTTTTTGTTTGTTGCAGTGGTTTGCATATAAGAATCTGGCCTCCAAAACAAGCAGGTATTTGTTCATATTTAAGAAAAGAGGAGAGGGTTAATTGTTGGTTTTGGAGTGAAAGAAAAACTAAAAGGAAACGTGTGTTGTTGCAGGGACTCGTTGATTGAGAAAATCAAATGCACATACGATGATATAATTGGGAGCAGCTAGCTAGCTAGGAATGTAACATCCATATCCATATACATTCTTCTTCATCTCCCCCCTTCCCCCTTTTTCTTTTCTTCATTTCTCTAATTTAATAAATAACTTGGATCTTTCTTTATTTATTTCTATTCTACACCACCACCTACCAATTTCTGTTAATCTGGAGTCAAGTTGTATGAATACTCGAAATTCAAATTCTCGAAAGTCATTCAGAATGCTGCTTTGTTGGAGCCTTGAATAGTTGAGCACATTTCAACGTCTACTGAAGAAAATCATTCATCTATGAAAAATTTCCAACTTAATCCTATTTCTTCATTGTATGAATCCAAAACATTCTTAATTGTATAGCCCTGAATCACAGACAAGAAATCATGCATCTGACAAACCAATATGCTCTTGCGGCTCTCGTATGTATGCATGGTTGCACATAATGGAAACATCTTCTTACCCTTGCAACGATCATCTACCAAATCTCTCGACTCTCCGCCTTCGTAATTCCTCAAGCGAAATGGACTCACTGTCACTGTCGTAGCTCGGTGCAAACCCAAAAAAACCATTGCCATCACGCTCTGTTCCACACATCTCACAAGTACTCGACAACCCATGGTTATCGTAAGTACAAGCTCCACAACTCCACACATCCGGTGTTCTGCCTGTCTGGCTCCTACCGGGAGTCCCGCGACCAAAAACCCGATTAGGTGAAGACCAAGGCCAAGACAGAGAGTTCCCAAATCTTAAGGGCCAACCTAGTAAACGGGTGACACCCCTCATTATCTTGGTAAAGAAATTGCGAGAAGTGGAATGTGAAGACGTTAGATATACGTAGGCGACTCCAGCAAGTATCCCTCCAAGATGGCCAAGAAATGAGACCCCAGGCACCAACATTTGAATGAGAATAAGTTCTGCCCACGCAGCATAACGTGCAGGAACCATGACTCCCTGCACGTACGCATAGCTATCCGAATGAGAATAGAGAACAACTTTCATGGCGAAGAGCACACCAGAGAAACCCACGGAATATTCATCGTAATAGGCTGTGTCGTAGCCAAACAGCAAAAGGGCTTTGGCTAGACATAGCGTGATGCCTTGAGACATACCAAGAAGAGCTGCAACCATTGATGCAAACTCGAGGCTTCCCATTTGATTCTCCAACTGTATTCCCTTCCACAACAGTGATAACATGTTGTAGACAAGGTGTGGCTCACCAGTGTGATACAATGCAGATAAAAGAAGGCGCTTCAGATCCTTGTTCTGCCTCAACCAAATGAATAACTATGTTAAAACACAAGTCCCTCTCTATCCTAAAATCTAAACCTAACCATTCATTCTCGGCTTCTCGCACACAACCAACACAAACAAAAAACACAAGGATGTATGTAATTCCATGGCCTCGTTTTACATTGCAAACTAAGAAAGGTCTTACTGGTTTGGCTAACATCCAAGGGTGCGGCTTATAACTAGTCAATTTCAAAACAAAAACCAGGTAATTCAATTAAAATGGTAGAGAACGATAACAAAAATTAGGGCATTACTGGAGAAATAGAATATAGAAGAAAAAGTAGTTACCTTAAGAATGAGGTGGGGATTGAAGCAGACTTGATTGAGGGTGGGGAGAATTGGATCGAGAAACTTGGGGCGCAGGTAAATAAGAGTATTCGCAGCTATAAGGCCCGCCGTGACGGGCGGCTTGCGGTCGAGCCGGCCGTACTCGCTCAACGCCTGCAGCAGAAGCAGCCCTACCATCCCTCCGCCTCTTCTTCCTCCCGACATCGAATTCAATCAATTTCTTTCTCACACTAGAAGAGTAGCGCATGAAATGATGGGATTTGAGAGCGATTGCAAAAACCAGCTTTATAGTGGAATCTCATATTAGCGCTGGTTTCTTGGTCGGAAAGTACCCCCAATGAAAACGCCCAGAAACTTCAAGATGTTTCAATGCCAATCGTCTCATCCAGAGTTGTCAAATGTCCCGGCCCGGCCCGGCCCGGCACGACTCATTACTACTATGAAGTGAATCTGAGCCGGACTTTGGGCCGGATTCTGAATGGGGCTTGAAGTGAAGCTTAGGTGGATCGCAGATTGATTTTGAATAAGTTTTTATTTATATGTATATATTTTTATTCATTTTTAGTATATTTTTAAAAAAGTATTTCTAATATTTTAGAGAAATTTAATTCAATTAAGTTGAATTTAATTGTAATAATTTAAAACTATTTATTTAGTATCTAAATTATTATAAAGACTCAAATAACTTTTAGCTAAAGACTCAAATTTTGAGATGAGTTTGGACCTAGGCCTGAGTTGGTCAAGGCTTAATCCTTGGCCGGGTGGACCTAAGACTGAATGTCCACGACACATATATGAATATTATGTATTTTTTCCGTCTATTTTAGATTTTCAGATTATTTTTATATTTGAATTATCGCAATAGGAAATCCCTGTATGCAGATGTTTGTCTCTTATTTGCCGTATAAGGACTCTAGTGCTTATCTTCCTTAGTCTGTGCCAAATCTTCTTATAGTTGACATTCAAATTGTAAGCTTGACAGATATTTTGGGTGAATTTCTTAACAATAAATTTGTTTATATGGAACCTCCCATGATCGATCGAGATATTAGTTTGAATGAAGTAGGAAGATAAGAAGATGTTTGATTGAATAACTTTTCAATTGTATTCAATAGTTAAGTAAATTTGTTTTTAATGCGTATAAACCTCCCTCCACAAGAGTTCGATAGTGAGTATTAATATCTTTTATGCAATAGCTATGTCTTCACCACTTTGATTGTGGATTCATTGTGCTGGTCATTGGTTGATCGTCGTTGGAGGAATTGATGAGTGTGAATCATGGGCTCTGGTTGTGGATCTTGAATGATGGGCTGTGATTGTGGAGTTGATCTTATTCCGGCGTAAAATGATATTTATCTACCCGCTTTCGAACTAGAAGTTTTATCGAACGAAATAATCTTTTAACTTTTGTGAATTCACTATTAAGAATAGTCTGTCACTCTTTTGGTTTGGTTTGGTTTGGTTTGAACCCAAACCACCCATTTGCACACCCTATTGAGAACTCAAAAGGTAAAAAGAGAAATGGTGCTTATATATATTTTACGTATATTTAATTGGAATTTTGTCTGGGAGTAAATATCCTTCATTAATGAAGAAATTAAATGTAAACTCAGTTAGATGTTAAACTCTAACTAATTTGAGGTTTCACATATTTGGTCCATATTTCGCCTTATTGTGGATAGAATATTAAAAACTTTATAGAAAGTATAATACAAATTTTTATGAAGAATATGTAGTGTATCAAGGAATCTTGAGCATACACACGTACACCTAAGATGCATTAGGTATTTTATAATGAAGTAATTTGGAGTAACGAATTTGTTTGATATTTTCTGAATGCCCTTTGTCTTGTGAAGACTTTCAGATTTTGTTCAAATTTTTTAATTAACCGTTTAAGGTTGAAGTATTGGCCCATATATAGAGAGATCCTCTGGCATTTTGTACTCAATCCTCGTGTACTCAACGTCACACGGTGAATCTCCTCAGACTCTGTAGCAATGAATACGTCGTGTTCAATAAATGAACTACGGTAGTAATGTCTTCTCTCTTAAGAGCGTTTAATGCTTGAGCTTCAATTTCAGTCGAGAGACAATAAATATGTCAGAGATTCAAATCAGCGTTTGTATTCGGATGAGCAGAGAGACAAAGGTTTTTAAGTCTCTGTTGATCCTGCTATTTATAGGTGAGACACCAGAAAATAGCCAGTAGAGACATTAGAGAGGTTGTCCAATCATAATCCATGCTCTTCTGAAAAGTCGCTTGTCTCTCGGCTTTTTCTGCTACAACGTACTATTTTTCAGAGCAGTTTGTACTTGTTGTGTCAGACGCCAAACAACATTGTACGCCAGTCGCAGCTGAGTATCTGTCTGTTCTTTTATCATTGACATCTTTGAAGTTCCCTTGCGACTTGTTCGACATCTTATCTTGTACGCATTCCCTGATGCGAAACTGTCTTGTTCTGAAACTACAAATTCCTCTTAGCAGTTTCCGTGTGAAGACTGTATCCACAGTTTTTGTGACCCATCTCTGCTCGTCTTCATCTTCTAGTCAAGACAGTTTTTCGTCTGTACGTCATCTTCTTCAAAACTGTTCCACAGTTTTGTTGACTTCCTTCTTCCTAGACTATTACAACTCGAACATCCTATACAATGATTACATGAGGTAATAACTCTAAGTCCTAGACTTTGGTATATAGTTTTGACACATCAAAACATCAAATTAAGGTAGGATTTCTACATCAATACCTAACATATTATATACTTCAATTTAGCTTAGTTATACTTCATTTTATCTCAACTGTGGTTCATTCTAAAATAAATTCAATTTGAATTTTGATGTTACATGTGCCATGCATTTTATCTTAGCAGTTATTCATTTCATCTTAGTTATTCTTCATTTTATCTCAATTGTTATTCATTATAAAATAAATTCAATGTAATTGTACATCTTCTTAAAAAAATGTAATTGTACATCGTTATTTTGTACTCCCTCCGTCCCGAAACAATTGTCTTGTTTCCCTTTTTGTTCGTCCCAAACAATTGTCCTCTTACCTAAAATGGAAAGTTAATACACACTCACTAATAAAATACTAATTTCCTCTATCTCTACTCGCATTGGTATCTGTGCCATTTTCAAACAAGACAATTATTTCGGGACGGAGGGAGTACAACGAATGAAAATCTGCAACCTATATATTATCTGCACCTTACTTTCTTAAATGACAAAATCTTTGCATTTTTTTTACAATACCATCATTCAATTTTCTAAATTTTCTCCCTTTATAAGGCTTCATCGTATCAATACACTCTAGTATAAATGAACTTGAGAACAGAAAAAATGAACATCACATTACCAAACATGAAACTCAATAAAAAAGTAATGAAAAAGTTGATGAAATAATCGAAGGTTACTTAAAATGAAGTTAACAAACAAAATGATGAATATAATCCCAGAACATGTGCTAAAAATGAAAGACTTCATAAACTATTTAAAACAAAAACTCTCTAAACAATAAATGTTCTATTTCCCATCTGTGCACCTTCATCCATACTCTCTCTCCCACACACACTTCATCATCTTTGTAATCTTCTTTTGAAGCCCAAATCTCATAATTTTGTCTCACAATGAGCCACCAGCTTCATGTTTTCTTTCTTCCATTGATGGCACACGTCCACATGATTCCCTTTATCTGCTAATTAATTAACATCTTCAACATCTCATCAGAATTTATACTTAACAACAGAATCTTGTTTGTACGAGAGAGAGAGACACACACAAAGAGAAAGAGGGGTAAATGGTATGGTACGCACCGGGACAGAGGGATGATTGGAAACATGCCAGAGAAGATCATGGAAGATCATCACAAAAAACAAAGAAAAACAAAACAAACAGATTTCTCGATTAAATCTACATAAAAGCACGAGAATTGACATTTGACACCGAGAATTGCACACCAAGACAATTCAGTAGCACTTGAAGCGATTGAAACAGGTGAAAAAGGTGAAAGAGGTGAATACCCTCTGCAAAAAGCACACCTATCGGCCTAACGCTGCAACCAATAGAGACATCCGATTAGACAACTTTCATTTTATCTCTAAGGGGTCTTAAATTAAAACCTTCAACATCTCGGATATAAATACCAGGGAAATCATCGAAGAAGAATGTTACACTAGGGGTGTACACGGTTTGGCAAGTGAATTAATCGGCCGGCCGGACCGTAAATTTCAAACCGTATAATTTGGTTTGGTCCATGGTTTGAGTACAGAAACCGGCCGTTTGGACCGGACCGGACCGTTTATAATTTTAATAAATATTTAAATTATATATTGTACTAAAAATATTAATTGAGTACATTTAGTGTAGTGGTTCAAGCTATACTTTGAATTTTAAAATGTACAAGTTCAAATCCTTTACGCAACATCATATATTTTATTTTCTCCTATATTTTTATTTAATTATTTGTAAACGTCTCTCTTTTTACCCTTATTATCTTCTCGGAATAAGTATGAATCCCATACTGTGCAAAATCATAGAATTTTTATTTTTCTCCTAAATTTTTATTTATTTATTAAAATTTAAAATAAACCTTAAACTATCCAATATTACAATCTCACAATTTAATTCAAGCGTTGGTCGGCTTCACCATTGTCGCATCGTAATAATGTGACCTTTTACGAACTATTATGTTTGAGAATGAGATATGAACTATTATATATTGATGTCATAAATTGTTTGTTTCTATTATGATTGTCTTGTACTTTGTCGATGAGAACCATTATTTATTTTTTTTAATTTCTCAAATAAATTATTGCTAAAAATAGAAATTTTTTTTATGTTTTGACTTTGCTCGTTAAAGTCATGTTCCAAACCGTTAAACCGGCCGAACCAAACCGTTTTATTTGGTTTGGTTTGGTATGGTTTGAAAAATTAATTTGGCCGGTTTGGTTTGAGAGTTTTTCAAACCGTATTATTTGGTTTGGTCCATACTTCGACCTTCAAACCGGCCAAACCGGACCGTGTACACCCCTATGTTACACACACATGATTGGATATACAGACGAAGTTGCACTACACAACTTTCACGATTTCTTGACGATATCTGTGAACTTTTACCAAAAGACTAAAGCTTCACAGAGTGAGCTTACTTTCGATGCTATTAAGCTTTTTGTGTGTCACTGAGTGAACATGAGACTCACTCGGTAGTTTTTCTCTCTAAGAAAAACTACAACAGTCAAGTACGTCTTGTACTCAGACTCTTACGGGCAACCTGCCACAGAAGAAATAGTTCTTGGGGGAATTATAAACTCCCCATTCTGGTTACAAGGAGGTTGATTGGTGCGCTCACACTCTGAGGAGCTGCGAAGCGAGAAACCAAGCAAAGATATGACAAGTGCGCTTGTGGATCGGTGGACGAGGCATTCACCAACAAGCAATAGATCGTAGGAGCACCTCTAACCTTTTGAAGCTTAGAGGATTACCAGATCAAGTGTCTGGAGAGTGGACGTAGTGTAGGGTTTTCCCGTGAACCGAATCACCAAAACCAAACTGAACCGGATCGGATCTATGGATATTGCTCATAATACAAATTCACAAAACCCTAGCATGCTCCTATGAATTTAATACAAGAATTGTGGATTAGGGTTTTACCGTTACTCCGTCGAGTCTGATCTGATCTTTTGCGTTTGAATTCCGAATCCAATTCAACCACGCAATATCAATTGTCTGCGGAAACAAAAATTAGAACCCTAATTTCAAGACAATTAAAATCGAAAACAAAGAGGGAAAGAGAAGAAAATCTGTTCTCCAGATTAGATCTTCAGATCTGTATCCCGGCGCTGTTCAGATCTACTACTGGTGAGGACTCCGTAGATCTGTGGCTTGAGCAGGACTAGAATTCGAGAATTCTCCTCCTTTTTCTTTCCAGTCGGCGCACCCTCTCTCTCTGCCTCTAGGGTTTCACTGATTTGAATGTGTTCAAAAGTTTCTAGGGTTTCCAGAGAGAGTGGTCTATTTATAGACCCAGGGTTTTATCCCTAATGGGCTACTGGGCTCAATTCAGCACACTTATTTGGGCCAGACCTGGGACCTAATGCAAATAATAAAGTGTGCCTCCAATTAATTAATTCCCATGTCCACAACCCAGGACACAATTAATTAATTAATATTAATTCTTTTTCACCACAGAATTAATACTGACCTACCCCTTTATTACCACATCGTGAGAACGGGCTGCATTTATTGAGAATCCCCATATTTAAGGTTACCGGACATTCATTAATTAATCGGAGCCTCTGACAAAGCTCTACCTACAATTAATTAATATCTTATAATTCCTGAGTAGTACCACTCAAACCTTATCACTCGTGCCTGAACTTAATCAGCCTGCAGGACTTTGACACGATGAATGTTATTGAGCTCCTCAGGGAATGTCCCCATCCTATTACTCGGATATGGTTACCTAAGTTCAGTCTCAGGCGGTACTACACGAATCGCTGTTACCCAAGATGCGGATATACAAGCGCGCTGTGTTGGCTCTCCACCATGGCAAGTCAAAGCAACAGTCAACCCGTGCAAACCCCTGAACCTTCGTTAGGGTTTGGACTCAATCAATATAACGAGATCTCTTATTCGCTGATGTCAGACAGACGAATATATCTCACTGCGGTCCATCAATACGCCACCTCTGCGTACCAGCATGTCAAGTAACCAAGACAGACTACTTATTCCGACAAGCCGCAGCCATCCGGACAGACGTATCCTCATACGCTGTCTCGGCTGTGATCATGGTTTATGTCTCACTAGGTCAAGTGATCATACTGTCTTCTGCGATCTACTACACGCCGTATGATCGTCCCTATCGGTGAGACAAGAGGATACCATTGTTCATACATGTATGATTGTTAACAGATAGGAGAAATAAACCGTTGTATACACATTGTAATAAATGCTTTCAGTATACAAAACCCATCAATCTCCCACTTATACTCAAAGCATAACTAAGCTATTACAGAGTATACAGTTTGTCTATCTAGTCTGCTGTCTCTAACCACTATCAGTGGTTGGCATCCACCTCAGACCCAGTTCACGAATATGTCTTTCGTAACCTTCTGCGGCAAGCTCTTTGTAAATGGATCAGCAAGATTGTCAGCAGTGTCAATCTTCTCGATCAGCACATCGCCCCTCGATACGATTTCTCGTATGATATGGTACTTTCTCTCTATGTGTTTACTTGCCCTGTGAGACCGCGGTTCCTTTGAGTTAGCCACTGCACCAGAGTTATCACAATAAATTGTGATGCTCCTTGGCAAACTCTGAATCACGCCCAACTCTAAAAGGTAATTCCGGAGCCACACCCCCTCTTTCGAGGCGTCGGAGGCGGCGACATATTCCGCCTCCATGGTGGAGTCAGCAATGCATTTCTGCTTTGAGCTCCTCCAAGATACAGCTCCACCTCCCAGGGTAAACACATAACCTGAGGTCGATTTCTTCTCATCCTGGTCCCCTTGGAAATCCGAGTCTGTATAACCCACAGGGCACAAATCCTCACTTTGATAAACTAGGCAGAAATTCCTAGTTCTTTTCAAATACTTGAGGATATGCTTCACAGCAGTCCAGTGCACCTGTCCCTACCATGCCAACGGCATAACAAATATCAGGCCTGGTACACAACATCGCATACATGAGACTACCCACTGCCGAAGCATATGGTACAAGACTCATCTCGTCTTTTTCCCGCTGTGTCTGAGGACACTGCCCGATAGAAAGACGAACGCCATGACGGAAAGGTAGCAAACCTTTCTTGGCGAGTTGCATGTCGAACCGGGCTATCACAGTATCCACATAGGATGCCTGGGATAAGCTCAACATTCTTCTTTTACGATCTCGAGAGACCTTAATCCCAAGAATGTAGCCAGCCTCACCCAAATCCTTCATTTGGAACTGTTCGGATAACCAAACTTTGATTTTGGACATCACTCCCTCGTTGTTTCCAAATAGGAGTATGTCATCAACGTATAGTGCAAGGAAGACCACGCTCCCACTGACACAAAGTCGGTAAACACAACTTTTGTTCTCCAACTGTGCAAATCCAAAGGATTTAATCACATCGTTGAAACGTAAGTTCCACGACCTTGAAGCTTGCTTAAGTCCATACAAGGACTTCCTAAGCTTCCAGACAAGATGTTCTTCGCCCTTGCTTATGTAACCCTCGGGTTGCTGCATATAGATGTCCCTACCTTCTTCAAGGTAACCGTTTAGAAAAGCGGTTTTGACATCCATCTGCCATATCTCGAGGTCCATATGCGCAGCTATGGCGAGGAGTATCCGGATGGATTTGAGCATGGCTACGGGTGAAAAGGTTTCGTCATAGTCAATGCCCTCTTTCTGACTATAACCCTTTGCCACCAGCCTGGCCTTGAAAGCCGTAATCTTTCCATCCGCCCCTTTCTTTTTCTTGTATACCCATTTGCACCCTATGGCTCCAAAGCCATCCGGCAAATCAGTTTTCTGGTATACATCCATAGCAGTTATGGATTCTATTTCAGAATCCATGGCGACTTGCCATTTGGCAACATCCTTGTCCCGCACTGCCTCTTCGTAAGTCAATGGGTCAGAGTCCTCATGTCCGTCTTCCGGGCTCAAGTCCGAAGACTCACCCACGAACATGTACCTTTCCGGTTGGAAAATAACTCTCCCACTGCGACGAGGCATCAGTGCCGTGTCAGTAGTAGGTGCAGTGACTTGTGGTCCTGCACCTTGCACTGAAGAACGTGTCTGTGGTGCTGTACTTCTCACAGGAGCACCCACATCTACACGTTCCCCTTCCCTTGGAATTGCATTCTCGTTCTCAATTTCTTGAAGAACGATATCACTCCTTGACTTGTGATTACTCACATACTCGTCCTCCAAGAATCTAGCGTTGGTGCTAACAACGACTCTTTGACTCTCAGGACAGTAAAAGTAACCACCTTTCGTTTGCCTGGGATACCCTATGAACAACATTACTTTTGACCTGCTTTCTAATTTATCAGGTTCCTTCGACAGTACATGTGCCGGACAGCCCCACACTCTAAACTTGCACAAACTAGGTTTGCGACCAAGGAAGAGCTCAGAAGGCGTCTTAGGAACTGATTTAGAAGGCACCACATTAAGCACGTAAGCTGCTGTCTCCAATGCGTAGCCCCAAAACGAAATTGGTAAGTTTGCACAACTCATCATTGACCTTACCATCTCTAGAAGAGTCCTATTTCTTCTTTCAGCTACACCATTTTGCTGGGGAGTACCCGGTGCAGTCCACTGGGATGTAATCCCATTTTCTGACAGGTATTGCAGGAACTCGTTACCGAGGTATTCGCCTCCGCGGTCAGATCGCAGTGACTTGATAGTTTTCCCGACCTTCTTTTCTACCTCAGCCTTGAACTCTTTGAATTTCTCAAAGCATTCAGACTTGTAGCGAAGCAGGTAAACGTATCCGTACCTTGAGTAGTCGTCAATGAAAGTGACGAAATACTCGTACCCTCCACGAGCCTGCGTGGACATCGGTCCACACAAGTCAGAATGGATCAACTCCAACACATCCTCTGCTCGAGACTGACTAGCCTTGAAAGGCCTAGTAGACATCTTGCCCTCGATGCAGGATTCGCAGACTTGATAAGGTACAGCCCGGACTAAGTCCAATGTACCGTCATCTGCAAGTCTTTGAATCCGCTTCAAGCTGATGTGACCAAGTCTCAAGTGCCAGAGATATGTAAGATCCTTATCAGAAGAAGTAAGTTTTCTCTTCCTAGGATTATCAATTACGGATGAATTACATGCAATGCTTGCGGACATAATTTGATCAAAGTAGCATAAAGAGTATAAATCAACACAATGGATAACATTGTTACTGCCAATGATAAAATCATAAATAACAATCATCCATAACAGTTGATAAAATTTGTCCTGCCGATAAACCACGGCCCACAAATTAAAACTCAATTGTACTTAAAACATCAAAATATAAGGAACAGAAAAACTCCATGAAGGTCCGTCATACAACGTTGCCTTCATCCAGTTTGGTATCTTCCTGCCATCAATCACCAGCCTTGTCGGCACGGTTCCCTGCAAAGTACAACAACATGATCAACAAGTCAGTGCTTACAGCTCTAAAAGAGCAACAACTAACTCTAATCATGCTTACAGTTATACATGAAAATGGCATACCTTGTCCCTTGGGATTCGGACATTCCTTCCTCCAATGTCCTTTCTTACCACACCTGAAGCACCTGTCCCTATCAGTTGCCACCTTAGGCTTTCTCCCAGCCCCACCATCCTTCGCAGGTGTCTTCTTGACCCACTTCTTAATCCCTTTCTTCCGCTTCATACCTTTCGGTACAGCAGAGAGATTACTAGAAGTAGCCAAGGCAACCTTCTGAGGGTTCATGACCGATTCAGCTGCCATCAAGTCATTGAGTAACTCGTTAAGAGTGTACTCTTTCTTGTTCATGACAACATTCAGTCTAAAACTCTCAAAGGACTTGGGTAGAGAGTTCAGTATGATATCGACCTTAGCCTCAGCGTCGATACCTCCACCATGCACAGTCAGTTCATCCATGAGATGAGTCATGAAAACTACGTGCTCTCTCACCGAGGTGCCGTCAGTCATTTTCTTACTCACGATTTCTTTCATGAGATTGAACCTGACAGCTCTATCAAATTCCCCATAGGTTGCCGTCAGACTTAACATAATGTCATAGGCATCCCTATGGTGCTGATGTTGCCGCTGCAAGACTTTTGACATAGTGGTCATCATGTATCACTTGACTATATTGTTCGATTTCTCCCACTTGTTATAAAAGTCTACTTCCTCCTGAGAGGATTCAGCAGTTGGCACTATAGGACGAAGTACTTGCCAAACGAACATATGTTCTTCTGCAATCAGGAGGTATTCGAGATTGCGTTTCCATTCCAGGAAGTTTGGACCAGTTAGAGTATTTTGTGCGAGAATATTGATGACATTAGACATAGACATATCTGAAACAATAAAGAATCTTAAATAAGAACATACATGTTGAACTTCGAAAACAAATGCATTGAAAACCTTTTAATAAATCAAATACAAATGTTTTCCACTAATTGCCCAAGAGTTCCCACCGCAAGCTACACTCATAGACGTTTACGATGTCACCCTCAACCAGAACTGCGAGTTTTAAGCCCCAATCCATTTAATTTCACTACCATGTCAGGAAGCTTTTGATACTAGAAATTAATAATTAGTGAAAACCTTAGACCAAGCCATCCTTACAAGAACAGGGATGCAATTCTTGCATTATATTCTAAGATGCTTCTAAGCGATTAACCACTAATTTAACTCCGGCCAAAAGAGACAGTTTAGCATGGCACGTAACCATACCGCACAGCCCTCAAAGCTTTTGTTATCTTTAATTTAAAAATCAATCCTAAAATACTTGTGAAAGAGGTCTTCACAAGCTACACTCGTAGACGTTTACGCAAAGCCCTCCCACTATTCACATGATTTAAATTGTTTGTCTAGAAATCCCAACAACTGTACCCATGCACCTCCGGGAACTAGCAAGCTACACTCGTAGACGTTTACTAGAGCGAGAGATACACTTACAGCCTAGGACCGCTTTGTGGAGGTCTGTTGATTTTAATTAAAAAATCCGCTTAGTATTTTTCTTTTAAAAGGTTTCTTTATGCGCACACATAATTTCTTTTTGTCATTATATTTCCCAAATTTTTGCATGTAATAATACAAGCCCAAAAATTCCCAAAATATAATCCAACAAAAGAAATTAATCACATAAGCATGCTTGGAAAGCTGTAAATAATAAAAGCAGTAAAACATGCTTTTCCTATTATCTACACATGCTTAATTGCACACATAAATAAATCACATATCATACGAGGACAATTAAGGCAAACAAAAATTCCTCGTGGCCCCAAAATAAAAAGAAAATAAAATCTATCTATTACAATTTGAATTTTGAATTAATTTGGATATATCCAAATCTTTTCAAATCTTTCCAAATCTTCAACCACCAAATCTTTTGGATTTTTAGGCCTTTGTGATCTGATGTTTTGCCTTAACCCTAATGCAAACCCTAGGGTTTACACAGGATTGTACAAACCATCAAAACACGAGCCACCGCGACGGGACAGCAGCAGCTGACGACGACCGAAGCCGCCGCCGCCGCCAGCCCAGCCTCGCCGCCGACCGCCACCTGCGCCCAGCGCCGCGCAAATCTACACTAATCATGGATTTTCTCATGATTTTACAAAAACAATTCAGCCTTACACGGATAAACCACCGCGGGCTGAATCAACGGGTTGCCACGAGGAACAAAAACCAACATCCACAATAAACAATAAATTCATACATGCATATTGAATTTAATTATGAACAACAGAGCCATAAATCAGAAACCTGACTCTGATACCAATTGTAGGGTTTTCCCGTGAACCGAATCACCAAAACCAAACTGAACCGGATCGGATCTATATATTTTGCTCATAATACAAATTCACAAAACCCTAGCATGCTCCTATGAATTTAATACAAGAATTGTGGATTAGGGTTTTACCGTTACTCCGTCGACTCTGATCCGATCTTTTGCGTTTGAATTCTGAATCCAATTCAACCACGCAATATCAATTGTCTGCGGAAACATAAATTAGAACCCTAATTTCAAGACAATTAAAATCAAAAACAAAGAGGGAAAGAGAAGAAAATCTGTTCTCCAGATTAGATCTTCAGATCTGTATCCCGGCGCTGTTCAGATCTACTACTGGTGAGGACTCCGTAGATCTGTGGCTTGAGCAGGACCAGAATTCGAGAATTCTCCTCCTTTTTCTTTCCAGTCGGCGCCCCCTCTCTCTCTGCCTCTAGGGTTTCACTGATTTGAATGTGTTCAAAAGTTGCTAGGGTTTCCAGAGAGAGTGGTCTATTTATAGACCCAGGGTTTTATACCTTATGGGCTACTGGGCTCAATTCAGCACACTTATTTGGGCCAGACCTGGGACCTAATGCAAATAATAAAGTGGGCCTCCAATTAATTAATTCCCATGTCCACAACCCAGGACACAATTAATTAATTAATATTAATTCTTTTTCACCACAGAATTAATACTGACCTACCCCTTTATTACCACGTCGTGAGAACGGGCTGCATTTATTGAGAATCCCCATATTTAAGGTTACCGGACATTCATTAATTAATCGGAGCCTCTGACAAAGCTCTACCTACAATTAATTAATATCTTATAATTCCTGAGTAGTACCACTCAAACCTTATCACTCGTGCCTGAACTTAATCAGCCTGCAGGACTTTGACACGATGAATGTTATTGAGCTCCTCAGGGAATGTCCCCATCCTATTACTCGGATATGGTTACCTAAGTTCAGTCTCAGGCAGTACTACACGAATCGCTGTTACCCAAGATGCGGATATACAAGCGCGCTGTGTTGGCTCTCCACCATGGCAAGTCAAAGCAACAGTCAACCCGTGCAAACCCCTGAACCTTCGTTAGGGTTTGGACTCAATCAATATAACGAGATCTTTTATTCGCTGATGTCAGACAGACGAATATATCTCACTGCGGTCCATCAATACGCCACCTCTGCGTACCAGCATGTCAAGTAACCAAGACAGACTACTTATTCCGACAAGCCGCAGCCATCCGGACAGACGTATCCTCATACGCTGTCTCGGCTGTGATCATGGTTTATGTCTCACTAGGTCAAGTGATCATACTGTCTTCTGCGATCTACTACACACCGTATGATCGTCCCTATCGGTGAGACAAGAGGATACCATTGTTCATACATGTATGATTGTTAACAGATAGGAGAAATAAACCGTTGTATACACATTGTAATAAATGCTTTCAGTATACAAAACCCATCACGTGGGACAGTTTAGTTACTGATTTATTTACATATTTGTCAGTATAGCTTTATTTCATTTTGAAACCCAACACTAGAGTGTTGGAGTATATAATGAATATTGACAATTAAGACAAAGTCGACATTAAGTACCTAAGAGATTTGAACAAACCAAGCTGACATGTCACCCTTAGCTTGGATAAGTGCAAGATACTGGACTTACAAACAATTTTTTTCGCTGTGCATATACATTATACTCTGATAAACTGGGACCTACAATATTTTAATTTTATAGTATGAAAAGATAATAAATTTTAATTTTTTTCGTTCATCTCGCAGGAAAAAATATATTACATTTTATCTGTCATATTCTGCATTATATAGTATAATTGTATGTATTATATTGTGTAGTCTTTTTTATTATATAATAATTCGTGTACTGTTACAAGAATTATGCATATAATCACTAATTTTTATTTTTAATATATTATTTTCAATTGAATATATGCAATTTGGATTTCGTTTGAAATATAATTAAATTGCCTTTAATTTGATATATTATATATGAAAAAATAATTTAAATCGATTGAGTTGATCATTTTAATATTTAGGATGGTTTTGAAGAAAAGAGAACAATATTACAAAATTACCCTTCAATGAATGTTTTACTACACTATAATGCATACGAGATTTATTAAGCCTTCAGAGTTGGATCACCAATTTGAAAGGTCGATATTTATTCTTATTTCTCATGGTAACAAACATTCTTAGTAGGAAGTGCATCTCATACTAAAAGTTAGTTTGTGCTAAATAGGAATGAATCTACAACATTCATCTAAAAAAAATCAATGGTTAAGATTACAATTTTTTTTCCAGAATTTTATGCTTAATTGCCTTATAAATCATGCTTAATCAATATAACATGATTTATAAAGCAATTAAGCACGAACAAAGTTATGCTTAATTTTTCAATCTTTGATGCTTTAATCTAAATCATTGATACTATTAATCCAAGTGACTGAGATTCATTCCTATTTAGCACAAACTTTAATTTTAGCACTTGATCACAACTCTCCTATAAGAAAAAAGAATGGATTTTATCCATTAGATCTAAATAAAATAATGCTTAATATAAAATCAAGCAAAGACTAAAATACAATCAAATAACGTGGTAATCAAGAAGGATAAATAGGGAATAATAATCTAAACTATTGATATTTTCGAAAAAATACCATAATCTATTTCTGTTAGTTTCAACCCTAATCTTTACTCCCGTCTATGAATTATACCAAAACGTATTAACACCATTAATTTTTTTTTTTTATGAATTTAGATGTTAAAGGCCACATGGCATCCCACCTAACATCATGATAATACCTTGATCTAAGTATTACTTTTAGTTAAAAAGTCCCAATCCTTAATTTTTAAAAAAATTATACCAAAAACGAATTAACAACGACTACTCTATTTGATGGTTGAATTATACCCCAATCTTTTTTTTTAAATTTTAATAGCAAATATTGATTGTTTAGTAAATAATATTTCCATAATCAAACAATATAGTCAGTGTTAATTTATTTTGGTATAATTTATAAACGAAATTAAAGATTGAATTATTTTTAACTAAAAATAATATATTGAAGTATTTTTCAAAAATATTAATAGATGAGAATATTATCATATTTTGATTTGCCACGTAGAATGTTATATGGTATTTAATGGCTGAATGGTATTTTTTTCTTCTGAAAACATAATTTGGTTAGCGTATTATCCCTATTTACCCAATTAAGAACAACCAAAAAGTAACTTAAATGGTGCATCTGCAACAAGTTTAAAATTTAATTACTAAGATTGCAAGCACTAAGGAGCTCCAAAATGTACAGAAACGCGTTACAGGCAACGCTTATTCGAACAAGCTTAAAACACTAAAATTCAAACCAAAGCCGCACTAGCAAATTCTCAATACTTGTTTCACACAGGTAACTGAAAATCAGATTATTTTCGGCAAATAAAGCTTGCACACAACAGCATCCACCATGATCAGCAGCCAGAAAGCTTTCAGGTGGACGAGATGATCTTGACACCACCAATAGTGACATGCTGGCCGTTGAAGCGGGGGACGATGGTCACAACCACCGCATCATCGTCGCTGACATCGATGTTCTCGTACAGCTCCTTCAAGCTCAACTTCAGATTCCCTCTGGTTAGACTGGAGTGGATCCTGTGCGGCAGCTGCGCATACGTCCCGGCATACTCCGCCTTGTCCACCTTGTCGGGAGCGTCGTCTTCATCGTTGACATACACATCAAACTTGATGAGTTTGGTGGAATCGGTCTGAATGTTCTCCACCACCAGCGTTTCGTTGGCTTTGCCTTTGGTTGGTTTCGGCACCAGAACCCTCACTGGTTTCTTGAGGGTGGTGGGGAACACCTGATCTGCATAAGGTGCCCCCTTTGTTATCTCCGCGACTTTGGCTCCGGGGGTAGCGGTGGTGGGCCTATTGGTCAGCCATGGAACGTCGATCCTTTCATACTCATACCCCATTTTCCGGTAGTCCAAGCAGTCGCCGGCCTTCACTCGGACGAGCTTCTTGTTCTCGTCGTAGAACAAGAAGGAGGCGTTCAAGTAGTCGGGTTCGGTGATGTCTTTGGGGTAGTCAGCTTTGAGAGATCTCCAAATCGTCCACATTCTGTCCACGTTAGCATGGTGGCAGTAGAAGGCGGCGTCCCTTCCGGCGGAGTAGAAGTTTCCGAGATCTTCATTGTACTTGTTCCTGGGGTCTCCAACCCACGCGTGTACACTGATGTGAGACCCTCTTTCCGACGTTCCTCCGTTGGCCATAGGCGGTACCGGGTCTCCCGCCCTGTAAGGCTGCCCCATGAAGGTGGTGGCAGAGTCGACGCCACCCACCATTTCGTTGTACATGACACTCAGATTCTCTGAAACTATCGTTGTACATGACACTCAGTGGGGAAATGCGGTGCTTGGGGTTGATGGACAGGAGCGTGCATGAAGATTGAAGGGAAGCCATGGTTCTGTTGTCTGTGAATTGTTGAGCTTTGGGGATGCGCGGTTATATAGACAATTTTTATTATGAAAGTCGACATAATTAGCTTATTTTTTTTTAAAAAAAACCCTCTTTGGAAGATGGATAATTAAATTATCTTTAAAAGGCTATGGTATAAAAAATTAATGCCCTTCAGTTCAGTCCACTATATTATTAGCTAGACTAGATAGGTAAGGTTTTTATTTATTTATTTTCAATAGGCAAGGTTTTATATCCTTATCTTTGGTAATTAAGTAAATTTGTTCTAATTTGTTATGTTAGTGAAATATATTTGAAAATTTATTTTTATTTGGTAATTTTATACTTCACTCTAGTGATAGTGATTAAACGACAGATTAAACGACACCGTATTGCATGTGGATATTAAAAATATATGGAAAGGTCTCAGGTTAGACACGTCTAAACGATTTAGGTGGATTTTATCCATTAATCCAACCCAAACCCATTTAATATATCCTAATTGGGAATTAATAAACCCTATTTGAAATGAGTGAACCCATTTGGGTATAGATAAAACCCGCCTAAACCTTTTAGACGTGTCTAACGCAAATTTTTGCCAAAATATATATATAAAATTTATACGTCATTGTCAAGTAGGCAATTAGGATGACTCAGTTGAAAAAGTTATACCGTCATTAACGAATGATAAAATTACATAATAGAAGTAAAATTGGGAAAATATTTTCCTAATGAAAAATAATTGGAATGAATTTCCCTAATTAATTACTAATACATAAGGATATAAAACCCTATTTTCCTACAAAATAAGTATATGTCATATTAAAGTGAGCAATAACATCAAACCTAAAATATACTGTTTCATCTTATTTTTTTTCAACGTTAATTAAAGAAGTTGAAATTTGAAAGCCTGCCAATTTAGGCAACTTAATTCGCATTTAATGGTTAAAAAACTTTTAAAATTTCAAATTATCCGCCATACGAGTTTTGTGTTGTATGTTAATTCACTTACCAATTAATCTACTTATACCTTAACATTCGATAATTACATATCTTAACGTGAATGTTTGATCAATGATGTGAATTATATACTATAAATACCTAATAGTTTATAATTATAACAATTGAAATAATTTATATATAACTTTTGAACAAAATGCTCACCTACCCACGGTGAATATATTTTAATGTGCCCACGAGCTGATGTGACAATATAATATTAGTGGTAAAATCAATATTAATTATTATTACAACCAATATTAGGTTGTCACATTACTGATGTCACAATAATATGTGCCTACGATATGTAGGTGAGCATTTCTGAACCTTTGAAACCGTAATTTTTTTTTAACTTCTATATATTTTTCGCACGATGTGTTTTTAAAACTGATACAAATAATGCTATAAAATTTATTTGTTTAAAAGTTTAAAAAATATATTATAGGAATTGTAAATTTCCCTAGTTCTTCTATTTTAACAATAAAAATTAATTAAGATCAATCTTGCAATAATTAGTTCTTCAATTGACAATTCACTATAATTATAATGTTCTCTAACTCTTTATAAAAAAAATACAATGAAATTTCCAAATGAGGGAGGACAGTCGCCGATCGTAATATTATGGTTGCCGTAATAATTCTTCCGACGTATAAGATTATTCGAGCTTTATTGGTTTATTTAGTTTTATTAATGTTTAGAATTCATGATTAATCTTTAGGTAAATTATTGCATAAAAATCGTCGCTGAAATAGTACGTACAAATTCTAAAATTCATTATTTTTATTAAGGCAAAAACTTGCGTTAGGAAGGCCTAAACGATTTAGGCGGGTTTCATCCTACCCAAATGGGTTCATCCATCCCAAATAGGGTATATTATATGGGTTTGGGCTTGGGTTAATGGATAAAACCGGTCTAAAGTTTGGGTTAATGGTTAAAACCCGCCTAAATCATTTAGGCCTGCCTAACCCAAGACCTTCCCTTTTATTAATTGTTACTTGCCCCCATCTAAGATCTAACCCTCTAACTATTATTAAAAGACACTGTTAGACCATAAAGTATCTATGTACATGTTTGGGCTACAGTTAGTTATACCACAAAAAAAATATGTTAATATTTTTATTATATATGCAAATATATGAGTGGCGATCATATTACAAGTTCCTTTTAGATAGGTGAAAATAATTGGATGAATGAATATTTTCATTAAATCGAGTTCACAAGGAAATACAGGAAGGAGATATATACAAAGCAAAACCTAGAGAGCCGCTAAACTAGGAAACAAGAATATATTCAATTATACAAAATAATTCTACATAAATAAAAGATAGCATATCTTCAATTGTATCTCAAAGATACACGTCCAAATATATGCATGTTGAACCATATCTCCAATACTCCCCCTCAAGTTGGCAGGTGAAGGTTACGAACGCCTAACTTACAAATAAGATGTTTGAGTTGATCCGATGCAAGAGGTTTCGTAAAAATGTCAGCAACTTGCTCCGAAGTTGCTATCTCTCCTGGTTCTATATCCCCCGACTCTACTCGCTCACGGACAAAGTAGCAGTCCATTTCCACGTGCTTGGTGCGCTCATGATAAACAGGATTTTTGGCAATGTGATGAGCTGCTTGGTTGTCACAATACAATCGAGTCGGACAATCTTGTTTTGCCCCTAGATCGATCAGGAACCACCTCAACCATATTATTTCACTAACTGCACTTGCCATAGCTCGGTATTCTGCCTCAGCGGACGAACGGGATACTACACTTTGTTTCTTTGTTCGCCAAGATATTGGAGCACCTCCAAGTGTTATCAGATGTCCACTTCGTGACCGTCTTGTCATTGGACATCCTCCCCAATCAGCATCACAATACGCTTCTAAGTTAGTTCCTCCAGCTGCAGGTAGAAAAACACCTTGACCAACCGTGCCCTTGACATAGCGTAAGATCCTTTGTGCCGCATCCATATGTGACTGCTTTGGTTGTGAAAGAAACTGACTGAGCACGTTGGTAGCATACTGTATGTCTGGCCTCGTAACAGTGAGTTAAAGTAGTCTTCCAATGAGTCTTGTATATTGTTGTACGTCAACTGGCTGACCGTCCTCATCAAGATCGAGACGAGCGTTCTGCTCCATCGGAGAAACACTAGGTCGACAACCCTCCATGCCACAATCTTTGAGAATGTCCAACGCATACTTCCTCTGTGTCAATACAATGCCAGAGTTCGATCGAGCTACCTCTATACCAAGGAAATACTTGAGTGGTCCAAGGTCTTTGATACTGAACTCTTTGTCCAAAAATTGATTGACAAATTGTATTTTTGCTTCGTCATTCCCTGTTAGCAGGACATCATCAACATAGATAAAAGCAGCTACAAAAACCGACTCATTTTTGAAGACGAAGAGTGAACTATCAGCCTTTGATTTTCTGAAACCAATCTTAGTTAGGGCACTAGTGAATTTATTGTACCAGTTTCGCGAGGCTTGTCGCAATCCATATAACGACTTTCTGAGCTTGCAAACACGACCTTCTCCTTCTCTTGCATACCCCTGAGGTATTTTCATTTAGACATCCTCCACTAGGTCGCCATGTAGGAATGCGTTATTCACATCAAGTTGATGTATAATCTAGTTTCTTTTGACCCCAATAGTAACAAGGCATCGCATAGTAACAAGCTTAGCCACTGGCGCAAATGTATCATGGAAGTCCACCCCTGGGATTTGAGTAAAACCCTTGGCGACGAGCCGTGCCTTGTACCTTTCGATCTCTCCAGTGGGTTTGTATTTTATTTTGCACACCCATTTGGAGTCGATGGCTGATTTTCCTTCCGGCAAATCTACTACTTCCCATGTCCCATTCGCTTCTAGAGCTTCGATCTCCTTTCTTATTGCATCTCGCCATTCGGCTTTCTTAACAGCTTGAGCAAAATGCCTTGGCTCAGCTGTTGCATCGAGGGCCGCTAGGAAAACACGGTGAGCACGAGACAAGTTATTGTAAGAAACATAATTGGACAAGGGATGTACCGTCGAAGAACCTTCCTCGGAGATGGGTCGTGTGTGGTCTATGGAGCTCGGCAAGTCGAGTTGATAGTCTTGCAAGTGAGCTGGCTGGCGTCTCACTCTTTCACTTCGACGTGCATTCATGTTTGTTTCTATTGCTGTTTCTTGCACCATATTATTCTCAGCCACATCATCCCTGTAACGAGGAAAGGAATGTACACCCTCATCTTCTACCACCATACATTCAGAATGTTGTGACCTTTCTACACCTCTTGGTTCTTAAATCCGGTCAGCTTCACCATAGGGAAATATATGCTCAAAAAACTTTACATCCCGCGATGTGTATATCCTCCTATCCTCAAGATCGAAAACCCTATAGCCCTTTTGGCCGTACGGGTAACCAACGAACACACATTTCCTCCCCCTTTCACTAAACTTATCATTACCCTTCCTAGTGTCTTTGGCATAAACTAGGCATCCAAAAACTCTTAGAAAGTCATAAGCAGGCTTCTTTCCTAAGAGAATTTCATAGGGAGTACGATTACGAGTGGCCTTGGATGGTAATCTATTGATTAAGTAGACAGCTGTTAGAACACATTCACCCTAAAAGTCGATAGGTAAACAAGCTTGAAACCTAAGTGCCCTTGCTACCTCCAGGATATACCTATACCGTCTTTCCACAACTCCGTTTTGTTGTGGCGTATGTATGCATGAAGTTTCAAGAATAATACCATTATCAGCATAATAGTTTAAGATATCATTTGATTGAAACTCTCCCCCATTGTCCGCGCGAATGCGCTTAACAGGTTTTCCAAACTGGGTTTTTACCATGTTGCAAAAGAGTTTGAGGAATTTATTAACTTCTGACTTGAACTTCAACAAATATACCCATACACCCCTACTATAGTCATCAACAATTGTAAGGAAATAGTGAGCACCGGTAAATGAAGCAACTTTATAACCTCCCCAAATATCACAATGTATCAACTCAAAACAACATTTAGTTCGTATAGTACTAGAAGGAAATGGGGCTCTAGTTTGCTTAGCTCTAATGCAGGAATCACAACTACTATCTGTAAGCTCACAAATCTTCTGAAGCTTGACTCTGGATACATGCCCCAGCCTTCGATGCCAAGTCTCTGGATCAACAACGGCCAAGAACGCGCAAACACTATTTCCTCTTGGCTCCAGAAGGTACAGACCATCACCCATTTTACCCGCTCCAATCAGGCTCTTCGAGGCTAAGTCCTGTACAATACAATGATCTGGATAAAAAGTCAATGCACAATTTAAGTCCTTCGTTAAACGACTGACAGAAAGAAGATTGCATTTAAACTTAGGGACGTGAAGAACATTCTTCACACTCAAACCGTTTGGCAATTTAACTTGCCCAACCCCAACAATCGAAATTTTATCACCATTAGGAATTTTAACTGGAGTATCTGTGTTTGCATCGGTACTAGACTCGAGAAGCACAGCATCATGAGTGATGTGTTCAGTTGCTCCTGAATCTATCACCCAAGGCAAATGAATACCGATCTTACCGGCCATGTTGATGGAGGGAGGTGAGGATGTTCCAGCTGTGCTAGTGTTCAGGAAGTCCTTCAATTGATTCAGTTGCTCGGGAGTGAAGGGTTGCGAAAAGTTAGGCTCTTCCTTCACATTTGCATCAACGTGCGCCACCCTATGAACTTGTTGTTGCCTTCTTGTTCCTTTATTTCCTTCCTTCCTCCAAGACTTCCTTTTGTTCTCTGGTTATCCCACTATCTCGTAGCAGGTGTCGATCGTGTGCCACAACTTCCCACAATTTCCACACCGTGGAGGACTCCTTGCATTCATTTTGCTCCCTTCATATTTGTCTGTGCTTTCATGTCCATGCCGCTGCACTTGAAAGGCTGCTCCATCTACCGTAGGAGCCTTCAAACCAGTAATCAGTCGCTGCCGTTCATCTTCAGCAACAATGTGATAAGCAACGCCGAGGCTTGGCAACGGCGTCATGCTCAGGATTTGGCTCCTGATCGTGTTAAAAACATCATCAAGTCCCATTAAAAACTCATAGATGCGCTCCTTCTCAACCTTTTCCAGAAAAAGCTTCGATATATTACAAGTACATTGGCCACACGTGCACCTTGGCATTGATGACATGGAGTCTATCTCGTCCCACAAACTTTTGAGTATAGTGTAGTATGCCGAAACAGACAATCTCTCATGTCGAGTGAGGGTTAAGTTCCTCTTCAACTCATACGCCTTGGGTGCACTACGTTTTCCAAACCTTTTAGCAAGGTCCGCCCATATTTCGCGTGCAGGTTTCGCGTGTTTCACACTATTTCTGATCTCTTTATCAATGGCAACCACGAGCCAACCCTTCACCATAGCATTGCAACGCTTCCAAAGGAGAAGATCACTCGAATCCTTCTCTGGCATTGGCATAGAACCATCTACAAAGCCATACTTGTTCTTTGCCAACAAGCAATTCTCCATCTCCTCTGACCAGTCGCCATAATTCCCATCGTTGAGATGATCTGTAACGAAGACATGGCTTGGGTTATCTGAAGGCCCTATGTAGTAGGGTGACATTACGTCATTCATAACTCCGATCTTTTCGCCATCCTTCATCGCCATGTCGCCGGTTGGAGAGAGTAGTGAAATAATCGTGCGGAAGAATGATTTAGGATCGCAGAATCGTGATTTGCTCTGGTACCATGAAAATAATTGGATGAATGAATATTTTCATTAAATCGAGTTCACTAGGAAATACAGGAAGGAGATATATACAAAGCAAAACCTAGAGAGCCGCTAAACTAGGAAACAAGAATATATTCAAATATACAAAATAATTCTACATAAATAAAAGATAGCATATCTTCAATTGTATCTCCAAGATACACGTCCAAATATATGCATGTTGAACCATATCTCCAATAATAGGAGAAGAGAATAAATATGTACTTTTGATTTGTCAAATCTAATGGTTGAGATATGATTTTAAATTATAGATTTGATTTTTATTTTTTATTATAAACTATAATTAAGGGTATTTAGGTAAATAAAATATGGTGGTTACAAAGAATTTTATAATCTCTCTCTTCTCCAACTAACTTTGTAGTTTTTTTTCAATATTCTCTCTCCCTTAAACTTCTTAATTTAAATTATTTTTTATGTATCATACATCAAATTAAAGATAATTTAATAATCTTTCAAACGAAATCCATATTGCATATGTTTAGCATAATAAATCATAGTAAAAAAAATAAACTTTATAATTTTCAGCTTTACATACGTCATTGTATTATCTATCATATTATGTTGCATTATTTAGTTCTAGTTATTACATTATCCTTCATATTATGTTGCATTTTTTTATTTTTCTTATTAATGTTACAATTTTACATATGACATCCTTTATATTTTGCATTATTTAATTTTAGTTATTGCATTATCTCTTATATTAAGTTGCATTATTCAATTCAACTTATTATTGTCACTTTATATATGTCATCAAATTATACTTTATATAATGTTGCATTTTTTAGTTTTAATTATTGCATTATCCGTTATATTTTGTTGCACTATTCAATTTAACTTATTAATGTTTCAACTTTACTTATGCTATTGTCTAAAGGTTGGGGTCCGATTGGATTCGGCCCACTAAGAGGCCTGATTTCGGACCCAATAAGTTTCAGTAAGAAGCCAACGATAGCCCCGGCCCAGGACGATCGCGCCATACCAGCCCATGTAGACCGGAGCTCGAATCGAAACACAACTCGACCAAGAGAAAACGCAGCTCGTCGAGACCAGGGGCAGTCCGATTAACCCAAAAAGCAGTCCGAACACCAGAAAAGAAGTTCGAAACGTGAATATCGACCCGCTATGGCGGTCTCAACCGGTCTGGAAGAAGGGAGAGCTCGTAACGGCTAGCACGCGATACTTGGGGAAGGCTCAACTACCACATGGGCGAACCACCCCGATTATCCCGGAGACGCCCCCTAACCACCAGGCGCAGACCCCGGAAACCCTAAAAAGAGACTCACTCCTATAAATATCCCCCTACAGGCAGCAGTCACAGGCAGGAGAAAAAGGGAAAAGAAGAGAATACATCACTTGAAGTTCATTGACGATCGATCCTACAGAATCAAAAAGCCCACTTCGATTTCTAAACCAATCTTCCTGTATTTTCGCTTAGCGTATTCGCCCATTGTACCTTTTTAATTTCTACAACATTCTATGTATGTCTTTGTTCATGGTTCTCAGGGCTCCGATTTCTGAATAATTGTACCCGCAATAATTTGGCGCCCACCGTGGGGCCTCGAGAACAAATTATGTTCTTTCTTTGCAGGGAATGGCTGACGATCCAGGAAAAATGCACGCTATCGAAATCGACGACCAGCGGGAGGCCCAACATGCGCGATGAGAGTCGACGCAAGCAAAGGGACAAGCATCCCCCTAGGTCGCATCCTTACAACAAGGGATCATGTAAACCACCTACGACAGTCCTTCGAGATTCTCAACAAGTACAACATGAAGCTGAATCCCACAAAATGCTCCTTTGGAGTATCCTCTGGAAAATTCCTAGGCCACATAGTGACTAACCGAGGAATCGAGGCTGATCCCTCACAGATAAGGGCAGTAAAGGGGATCGCACATCCACGGAGTCCGAAAGAGGTCCAAAAGCTCACGGGCAGATTAGCAGCCCTCAGCCGCTTCATTTCAAGATACTCCTACCGAATGCACGAATTCTTTCAAGTGCTTTGGAAAGGGAAGAAGTTTGAGTGGACAGACGAGTGCGCTCGAGCGCTTGAAAGATTACCTAGCCAGTCCGCCGCTCCTATCCAAACCTGAGAAAGTAGAAACCCTGCTACTCTACCTGTCAGTGTCCGAGCATGCACTTGGAGCAGCCATAGTCAAAGAAATAGCTGGAAAGCAGCATCCCGTGCACTATGCAAGTAAGCCACTACTCAATGCCGAGATGAGGTACACAACCTTAGAAAAGTTAGCACTCGCTCTAGTAACGGCATCAAGGAAACTGCGACCTTATTTCGAATCACACCCCATCAAGGCGGTGACTTCCAACCCATTGCGAACTGTCTTTTCAAAGCCGTGTCTGTCTGTTTGATTATTGAAATGGGCAGTAGAGATCGGAGGCTATGGCCTCGAATTCGAACCACGCACCATGATCAAATCGCAGGTGTTAGCAGATTTCATAGCCGAATTCACAGCCGAACTACAGGTCGACGCAGAAAAGGAGGTAGCGAATTTGAAAATTGGGGAAACAACAAAGGAGCCATGGGTCCTTCAAGTAGACAGATCCTGCAATGTACACGGCAACGGGGCTGGTATTAGACTGCAGAGTCCCTGGGGAGAAGTGTTTGATAGAGCTATCCATTTGAACTTCAAGGTGACGAACAACGAGGCAGAGTACGAAGCACTAGTTCGAGGAATGCAGCTCGCAAGGGAACTAGGGGCTCGCCGCCTACAGGTGCAAGGAGATTCACAACTAGTGGTGATGCAAATGGAGGACCATTTCCAGGTCAAAGAGCCGCGGCTCCAAAAATATTGTGACCTAGCGCGAGAAATAAGGAAAGAGTTCGATGAGTGCAAAATAAAGCACATCGCGCGAGAAGAGAATGCGGAAGCCGATGCACTAGCAAACCTAGCCTCTACTAAAGCAACCAAGCAAAGCAAGCCAATCGTCATAACTTGGGCCGAAGAACCAGCCACACACAGGGCCGCAGAGGTCATGGACATAGCACTTGGCAACTCATGGATAGAACCGATACATAAATATCTCGCAGACGGCGTCCTGCCCGAGGACCGAATCGAAGCCGTGCACCTCACTAGAGCAGCGGCCAAATATACAATCTATAACAAAAACTTATATCGGCGATCGTTGAAGGACCGCTGCTCAAATGCCTCGACCCCACCGCAGGACAAGTCGTCCTCATGGAAATACATGAAGGAGACTGTGGAAGTCACCAAGGGGCTCGATCATTGGTGCACAAAGTTATATCAGCAGGATTCTACTGGCCAACACTTAGGAAGGATGCCAAGAATTACGTGCGCAGCTGCGAAGCATGTCAGAAATTCGAAGTGACTAATCAAAGCCATGCAGAACCACTCCAAGCCACGATCGCGGCCTGGCCCTTCATGGCTTGGGGATGGACATAGTAGGAAAGCTTCCGAAAGTAGCCAGACAGAAAGAGTATATTCTGCTAGCAACCGACTACTTCACAAAGTGGGTTGAAGCGGAGGCCTTCGCCAATGTAAGAGAGCAAGAAGTAATCAAATTTATGTGGACCCACATTCTATGCAGATTTGGGATACCAAAGGAGATCAGAACAGACAACGGAACTCAGTTCACCGGACGGAAAGTACAAGAATTCTGTGATCAATACAACATCAAGTTGGTGTTTTCCACGCCAAGGTACCCGAAAGCGAACGGACAAGCCGAGTCAACAAACAAGACAATAATGGCCACGATGAAGAAAATACTCAAAACCCACAAATCAAAGTTGGTAGAGGAACTCCCAGGAGTCCTATGGTCGTATCGAACCACTCCCAGAACCTCGACAGGAAGTTCGCCGTTTGCCCTAGCATACTGTGAAGAGGCTGTCATCCCTGCAGAGGTTCGAGAAGGAAGTCTGCGCGTGGAAGTTTGCCGAGAGACGGGGAACAATGAGAAACTAATGAAATTTTTTGAAATGATCGATGAGCAAAGAGACCAAGCACTGCTAAATATGGCCCAAAGGAGGAAGCAGGTCAAAAGATTCTTCAACAAGAAAGTTCACTTGCGCACTTTCAAGGAAGGAGACTGGGTGCTCAGAAGGGTGTTTCAGAACACAAAAGACAAAAGCTAAGGGAAGCTCGCACCAATGTGGGAAGGACCCTACAAGGTCACCAGAGTTGTAGGTCGAGGCGCCTACCACCTAGAAGCTCACGATGGAAGAGAGATCGGAAACAACTGGAATGTCAAGCACCTAAAGAAGTACTACTTCTAAAGGAACAAGATCGATGAACTCGATCTCTCAGATACGCTCATCTTCTAAAAACTCTTTTTATTATGATTTTAATTTATGTTAATCTTTCGAATATCTACTAACTTGAGCGTGGCATCGCCCAAACCCTCATGACTGCCCTGCAGGAATCTGCGGCCCATTATAAAGGTTCGAAAATGCAAAGACCAACCCGAATTCACCGCAGATAATGTTTTCTAACTTATCTTATTTCTTCTGATTACGATTTAACTTTAAAAAACATGATACTAACTTAAGCATCGGAGAGGCGATGCCACAACGTCGCCCACCCTTGTCACAATTATTTTCGCAGGGAACTGACAAAAACATTATCCAAACTTCAAGAATAGCGACTCGATTCTTAATATGTGCAAAATGAAACATAGTGCGCAGTCTATTCAAAAGCAGAGCATATAAAGCTATTCGATGAAGGCAAAACATTTAAAGTTCGATAAAAGCAGTAGAAAGCAAAGTTTAGAAAAATGGCGATCAGCCGACGACATTGGGATCAGGAGTAACATTCGGGTTGGGCTCTGGGCCGAGGGCAGGATTATCCAACACTAGAGTTCGGTCGGAGCGGCTCGAGTCCTGCTACGACTCCTGCTGGTTGGCCTGATCCAACCCCTCCTCCTGCTCCTCGAACTTCTCCTTTTCCTTCTCAGGCTCCAGTTTGTCGAGGAAGCTCAAATCGAGGTCCGGGTACTTCGCCACTATCCTCCCCCAGACCTCGCTTTCTACCTGTTCGGAAAGCGTCTGCAAAGAGGTTTGACAAGGACGAATGGAAGATGTGACAAAAGAGCTAAGTACGAGAAATACCTCGTACGTCTTGGTGAAATACGGGGAAGTGATGAGCGCCCCAAAATCCAAGCCCTCGCTGGATTGCAGCAAGGCGATCCTCTCCTCATATCTCTAGACCTCGACTAGATAGCTCTCACATTGAGTCTTGAGCCGAGAGTCCAGCGAGGCGAGCTGATCATTCCTCGTCCTCAGGTCCGCGAGCACTTTGTTGCGGTCAGCCCGAGCCTTTGCAGCCCTCTTCCGCTGATCACTGAGCTCAGCCCGCACAGTCTCCGCCTCCTTCACAGCAGCTTTGACCCTCTCCTCCGCAGCGCTCAGTTTCTCATTTAGAGAATCCACGTACTTCTTCGAGGAGTCCGACTCCTTGCGAAGCTGGTAGATCTCTCCGGCGTACTTCTCGCCAAAAACATTGAGCTCGCGCTGGATGGATTCGAGCTCCATCTGGGCCTGCGATATCAGAGCAGGTCAGAAATCGCACGACAGACGGACAATATAGAATCCAAAATCATACCTACAGCTGGCAGAGCTGATAACGCTCCAGACGTGCTTGGGCAGTCCTCGTCTGAGTCACAAATGACGGGCCAAGCAGGAGCTGGCGGGCCCGAACCAGGAAGGTATCCACCAACGGGTCCGGAGGCATGGTGGAAACAACAACGGACTTACCGGGGTCCTCCCGGCGCATCTCGCGCTCTAAGGAGTGATGATGCCTTCGACGCCCAGATTGTTCGGGCTCCTTCTCTCTGCACCTCCCTCGATCCTCGACCCCCTGTGAGGCATCATGGCGGGTCGAGGGGCGGGCATCTTCGGCCGTGGTCTCCCCCGAAACCCGAAAAGGAGGCAGGGGAGGCGGGGGAGGAATCTAATGCCCGGACTCCAGATTCGGGCGCTTGGGGGGATTCGGAGAATGGCTTCGGGATTCCTCCTCCTCTCGTGCCCTCTTCTTCTCGCGGAGGGCCTCTGCGACCCGTTCGGCAGACACGTGAGGGCGACGAGAGCGGGTCATCTCCTCAGTAAAAGGGATAGCTCGGAGCTCGTTATTGAAGACGGCCTCAGCAGTAACCGACCTACCGCTCCTGATGATCGGCCAATGGCGGTCGCTCTCTGATACGTCGTAAGCTCGATCTACTCGAGCCTGCTCTTCGGCTGTGAGATCTGTTCGGGGAGGATCTGCAAAACAAACAAAGGGTCATACCCGGCATGATGCGAACTACAAAGATCATCAAGAAAGTGTCGACCCACTAGTCGGATTTCCCCCTGGTGAAGAAACTCGGGGGCTCCTTCATCCAACTTCAAATAAAAAAATATCGTCCACCACCCCGGAGAGTTGGTCGGAGCCTTCTTTATCAACGTTGACTTTCTGCGAGACCAACGAGTGAAGTAGTAGTAGTGTTTGTCGGGGCTTTAATTTATCCGATACATATGGTGCCACTCGCGGACGGTAGGAAGCCCCAGGTTCAGGTCGAGCCACACCAACAGTACGCCAACAAGATGGCACCACCCATTAGGGGATAGTTGGAAGGGGGAAAGGTTGTAGGACCCCAACACCTCGCTAAAGAAGGGGTGCACAGGAAGTAGGGATGTCAATTTAGCCCGGGACCGATGGGCCGGCCCGATTAACCCGAGAAAAACACCGGGTTAGGGCCGAAAAATCATGAACCGATTAAAAACCGGGCTAAACGGGCTGGGTTAAACGGTTAACGGGTTAAACGGGCTGGCCCGATCGGGTAACGGGCCAGCCCGTCGGGTCAAACTAATTTTAATTAAAAAAAATTATAATAATAATAATATTATAATAATTAATAAGAACTAAAATAAAATTTAAAAAAAATTATTAATTAAAAACCCTAGGATTCTTTAATATTTTATAATTGACTTCCCCCTTTCCATTTTTCGAACGGCGCATCTCCTCTCCAATCCTCCTTCTCCATCTTTGAATTTGAACCGACATCACCATTCACCTCCACCAATCCACCACCGTCCGTCTCCACTCCGGTCGTCGTTGGTGCTTTATCGGCCAGCATCTCGCTCCTTCACGGCTGCACGACCCCTCATCCCTAAACCTTCTAACCACTTGAACCAGTGACCACCTGACCAGAGCCCTGTCCCTCGACGATACACTGCCCTCTCAACTCTCAGCAACCAACATCTCTGACCGGCATTTCTGTCCCCCACACCGGCGCCATAGTCCCTGTCTATCTAGGGCACATTGAACTTGGTAAGATTACAATTTTTTTAGTTTTTTGGAGTGTTTGTTTGCATCAGATTATAAAAATTAATTTTATTCTCCATTATTTTGTTAGATTATGATAATTTCTTGTTAATATCTCTAATAGTCTGCAGCCTTCAAATAGTCTAATTTGTTTATTTCTGCCAATTTCAGTTCTAAATGGAAGCTTCTTCTAAAGCTCCAATCAATGTTGACAATGATGATGTCCAAGTTGTGGATGAATCGCAAGCTGCTCGTAAAAGAAAAAAGTCATCTGATGTTTGGAACCATTTTTCACTGGACCAAGATAATGAAGGTAAGAATTTTGCTAAGTGTAATCATTGTGAAAAAACTTACAAATATGAGGGTCCTAGCTATGGAACTTCGACTTTAAGTCGACATTTAGGGACATGTAAGAGAAAACCAAAGTTTGGAGATGTAAGTTCAATGTTTTTTGACCATGAAGGAAAATTGAGGGCAAAGGGTAAAAATATTGATGCTAAAATCTGTCGTGAATGGATAGCTAAGGTTACAATTGAGCATGATCTTCCTTTGAAATGGATTGAGTACAAAGCTATGAGGGGCTTTCTGAAGTATTTGAACCCAGACATGCAATTTATAACTAGAAAGACGATTGCTTCTGATATTTTGAAAATGTACCAATCTGAAAAAGAGAAATTGAAGTTGACCTTGAAAATTATTCCTAGTATGGTGTGCTTGACTGCTGATGTTTGGACTACTTGTACAAGTGCTGGTTATATTTGCTTAACTGCACATTTTGTGGATGAGAACCGGAAATTGAATAACAAGATACTAGCATTTTGTGCCATGCCTCCCCCACATTCTGGTTCTGCATTAGCCCAAAAGTTTTATGATTGTTTGGTGGATTGGGAGATAGATACAAAAGTCTTTTCTTTGAATTTAGGCAATGCTTCTGCTAATGATAGTATGGTGAGATTGTTAAAATCACGTTTGGTATTGCAAAATTCATTATTATGCAATGGTGATTTTTTTCATGTGAGGAGTTGTGCTCATATTTTGAATCTGATTGTTCAAGAAGGACTGAAAGTTGCTAGTGGTGCCCTTGATAAGATTAGAGAAAGTGTGAAATATGTGAGGGGTTCAGAAGCTAGGATGATTAAATTTCAGGAATGTGCTAAAAAGGCTGGGATTGAAATGAAGTCTTTAGTTTCTTTGGATGTGGTTACTCGGTGGAATTATACATATTTGATGCTTACAAATGCTATCAAATATCGTAGTATTTTCTGTATGCTTGCATTTGATGATTCATCTTTCCATTATTGTCCTACTGATGAAGAATGGGATAGAGGAGAAAAGATGTGTGAATTGTTACGCCCATTTATGTCATGACCAATTTGATATCTGGCTCATCTTATCCAACTTCAAATTTGTATTTCATGGAAGTTTGGAAAATTGCATGTTTGTTGAAAAAGAACTCTGTTAGTGAAGATGAAGCAGTTAGAGAAATGGCTAGGAACATGAATGGGAAATTTGACAAATATTGGAAGGAGTATAGTGAAGTATTGGCCATGGGAGCTGTCTTTGATCCTAGGGTGAAATTGGCATTCATAGAGTATTGTTATTCAAAGATTGATTGTGTTTCTAGTGCTCAGATAGTTGATAAGTTGAAGGAGAAAATGTATTTGTTGTATGATGAATACAAGAAGAGGGGTGTTGGTTCGAATGTTGGAGCTTGTGATTCTCGAGCAGGAGCATCTCCGAGTTTGAGTGACACCGAAAGAGGAGGAAAAGGACTTGATTTGGATCCAACCGATCTCCATGTAATTTACTAGCTCATATGCTTAATTTCTTTATTATAAATGAATTTATACTTTGTGATTATATTAACTTATTATTTAATTTTGGTGCAGGCCTTCAGAACTTACATAAGTAGAGGTGCTAGTTCTGACACGAAGTCATGCTTGGACAAATATTTGGAGGAGGATTTAATAGATGATTCTAAAGACATAGATCTATTTCAATTTTGGAAAGATAAAGAGTCTAGCTCTGGGCCCGAGCTTACTAGAATGGCTTGTGATATACTTAGCATTCCAATCACCACGGTAACCTCAGAATCTACTTTTAGTGTTGGAGCTCAAGTTTTGAACAAGTATAGAAATAGACTTTTTCCTCAAAAAATGCAAGCTCTTATTTGTACTCGTAATTAGTTGCATGGATATACTATAGATGGTAAGTTTATTTTTCTTCATCAAGTTTTTAAATTATCAAATTGTAATATTATATTCTAACATTAATTTTTTTTAATAGATGAAGAAGATGATGAAGATGTGGTTAATTCTGAGGTGAAGGAAGTTCAAATGCTGTTGAAGTCGAAGAACTTACTTCAACTACTTAGATTGATGAACTTAGTTTATTTGCTTGATGTTTTTAGATTGGTGAACTTAGTTTATTTGCTTCATATTTTTTGAGAACTTAGATTGATGAACTAAGTTTATTTGCTTCATGTTTTTGAAAACTCATGTTTTTTTTATAACTTCAACTTCGAATGTTAGAGCTTAGTTTATTTGCTCTTTGTTTCAGCATTTAATTTTCTTATGGATATTAATTGAATTTCAGTTTTTTATGTCGAAATAGTTTAAGGGGGTAACAATAATTTTTTGGATATAGTATTTAATATTCTTAGATTAAGTGAATTTATATTTAGGTTTTATAAGAACATATACAAGAAAAAAAATTAAATTTTCCAGCCCGATGGGCTAGCCCGTAAACCGATGGGTTAGGGTCAAGAAATTTTAGCCCGATAAAAATTACAGCCCGTTTAGCCCAGACCGATTAACCCGCCACCCGATAGGGCTAGCCCGAAACCCGGCGGGCTGGCCCGTTTGACATCCCTAACAGGAAGGCCCACCCCGTTCTCCATGGCCGCCGTGTAGAAGGCTACGAACCCTGAGGGCGGGTCAAAGCACCTGTTGGAAGAACGGGGCACCAAATACTTCACCCCATTGCACGGGACGGAGACGGCGAAAGCTTTCATCATCTCCTGGGTCACCGTGCATGCAGCCCTAAGGACGTGGTGAGTCCTCTAGACAGAAGGAAGGAAATAATCGCCGACAATCTCCGGCTCCGCGAGGTCTACCACTGTCGGGCGCCTGCCTGAACCAGACGCCTCGCCGCCAGCCAGGGACCGATCTAACACCCAGAAAGCCTCCGATAGAGCTTGATGGTCGCGCGGATCCGAACCAGAGCTCTCGTCTGATAGAATCACTGCCCCGCTCGACCCTGGCAACTCCGGGCCCAAAAACACCAAACTCCAGTCCAGACCTACGAAATCAAGGGGGTTCGTAACCCTAGCCGGAGATGGAGTAAAAGGCGGCGTCAAATTCGCACCCCCGGATTGAGAACCCTCACGGTTCTGGGAATCAGAACTCGATGAACTCATCGTTCACACAATAAAACAGATCTTGGAGAAAAAAGAGGTTAACCTAAATCGAAAAAGGAGGAAGGAAAGAGCCCCGATCAGCCCTACTTTTCACCAGGAATACGTAAAACCCAGGCAGCCAACCCCCACGTGGATTCAACAGTACAACACAAACAAAACATGAGTATTAACAAAATGTGTTATCTTCGAGTAGACGGGAGAGCGAAAACCCACAGACAAAATTGCAGGAACACCACGTCTCGATCGGAGAATAGGAATTGATCGCCTGAAATCGCTCAAGGAAGAAGAAGAGACAGTTGCGTTGGTAAAAGTGAAAAGAGCGCGCGTCCCAAACAACGGTTATACCACCTCGCCTTCTCAACTTCCCCAAACCGACCCTAGTTTTCACGAAAATCACGCAACTGCCACCAAACTTTGCCCCCAAAACTCAAAAGCAACTCGCAAAAAGCAGGTCGCATGAAGCAGTTCGACAGAACATAAACCGACATAAATAAAACAACGAAGAGGGTTCGAAGGCCCCCGAGCAAAACAACAGGAGCCCCATGCTCAGGTATATGACGAATACCATCTGCGACCCTATTAAAAGACACCATATTTTGTACCCATTGAGTTCGTCGGGGCTCACCAGGTGGCCAAAAATAGAAATGAGGCAGAACCCAAACTGCCCAAGCTAGCACCGCGGATTTGGGCCCACGGTGACGGCACCCGCAGTAGCTTCCCGGGGCTGCGTGGGTGAGGACCCCCATAGAGGAATTGGTCCTCCACGCCGAGAGGTGTCCACGAACACCTAAAATAAAGCCGGACCACCCATGAGGTAGTCCGAAGGGCCAAAATTTGGGAAATGAATCAAGCGAATATAAGTTCGATCACTATTTTTTGGCTTGACAGGTCATGACGGACATAACTAGCCAAGCCAAAGGGGCTATTGTTGGGGTCCGATTGGATTCGGCCCACTACGAGGCCTGATTTCGGACCCAATAAGTTTCAGTAAGAAGCCAACAATAGCCCCGGCCCAGGACGATCGTGCCATACCAGCCCATGTGGACCGAAGCTTGAATCGAAACACAACCCGACCAAGAGAAAAAGTAGCTTGCCGAGACCAGGGGCAGTCCGATTAACCCAAAAAGCAGTCCGAACACCAGAAAGGAAGTTCGAAACGTTAATATCGACCCGCTATGGCGGTCTCAACTGGTCTGGAAGAAGGGAGAGCTCGTAACGGCTAGCATGTGATACTTGGGGAAGGCTCAACTACCACATGGGGGAACCACCCCGATTATCCCGGAGACGCCCCCTAACCACCAGGCGCTGACCCTAGAAACCCTAAAAAGAGACTCACTCCTATAAATATCCCACTACAGGCAGCAGTCGCAAGCAGGAGAAAAAGGGAAAAAGAGAATACATCACTTGAAGTTCACTGACGATCGATCCTACAGAATCAAAAAGCCCACTTCGATTTCTAAACCAATCTTCCTGTATTTTTGCTTAGCGTTTTTGCCCATTGTACCTTTTTAATTTCTACGCCATTCTATGTATGTCTTTGTTCATGGTTCTCGGGGCTCCGATTTCTGAATAATTGTACCCGCAACACTAAACTTTTTATTATTTTGCATTATTTTGTTTTAGTTATCGCATAATCCTCTATATTCAGTTGCATTACTCAATTCAACTTAAGATACACCATTGCTCATCCTTTATGTTTTGTTGCATTATTTAGTTTTAATTATTGCATTATTCTTTAAATTATTTTGTATTATTCAATTCAACTTATTAATATTACAGTTTTACATAGCCATTGTTTTATATTGCATTATTTAGTTTTACTTGTTGCATTATTCTTTTTATTATGTTGCATTATCGATGCATTAATACATGATTTATGAATAAACTCACAAATTTTTATTTTTACTATGATATCTTATTCAAAGCATATTCAATAGGGATTTTGTTTTAAAGATAATTAAATTATCTTTAATTTGATATATGATACATGCAAAAATAATTTAAATTCAATGAATTATGATTGTTTAAAATTTTATAAGAATCTAAGAGGAGAGAGAGAAAAAAAAGAAAACAATTGACGTATTATAAAGAGAGATAATTATGAGATGTGGTCCCCTAATATTAGATAAGTTAAATCTAATATCTATCCAAAAATGACTAAAAAACCCATGTAATCAAATCTAAATCTTAATTTTAAATTTGATCATAACCATCCAATTTAGAAATAAAGGGCTTAGATTCATTCTCTTCTCCCATCTAAAGGGGTACTTGTCACTTTAACACACCCCGCATACATCTTTTTATATATATATATAGAAGTGATCATATGTTAACAACTTTCCACATGTTAAATAAAAATAAATTTGGATCCTTTATTTTTAATGGTTATGATAATTCAGATTTTTTTAGATAAATAAGGTAATTAAGGTATGTTCGGAATTGAGTTTCAGTTCACCTCTTAAGTTCATGTTTTGATGTGTCAAAACTTATTTTAGTGTTAAGTTTCTAGTCTCTAAATATAATCCTTATATAGGATTGATAAAATTGTAATAAACTAGAAACTTAGATGTTGAAGATCGAGTGGAGCAATTAGAAACTGAGTTTCTGATGATGAAATTTAAGAAGACAAAGCTCGATATGTCAAGAATCAAGAAACTTGAAGTTCTGAAGACAAGGTTTCCGTGCTTGAAACTAAGTAAGGCCAAAAACTTAGTTTCTGGAAACTAAAACTGACTTTGAAAATATTAGTTTTCAGTATTCAGCATTTCAAGAGCACATGAAATACAAGTGTTCGAAGTCAGACTTCAGTCATCTCAAAGTAATGTTAAAAGTCAGTACGAGGAAATTCAAAACTTGGATTCCTCGGACTGAAACTTAGTCTGACAAGACCAGGTAGAAAGTACACTGCAAAAGATGAAAAGTAGACGACAGAGAAGAGTAGGAAGAATGGCTATGATTGAATGACCCAATCTTTGTCTCTAACGGTTGGATCTCACAGTCTAATGGGAAGAATTCAAATTATCGTTCAAGGGTGCCTATAAATAGCTCGACAACTCAGTAGAATCATAATAAAAAATCTTGTGAAATGCTAAGTCGACACTCTGCTCAACTTTCTACTCAAACTCTTTGAATTTCCGTGTTCTTCATACACAATACTTGAGTTTCTAATTCAAGTTATCTCTTTCGTGCATCTGTCTAAGTGTATGAGGCTTAAGCTACTGCCTGGTGAATATTACTTTTCTAAGTAATATTCATAGCAGTCAGTTCCTACTCTGGGATCTGATTTTCACGGGCATAGCCAACCATACTGTTGGTCCCCGATAAGAGTATCTATAGTTGCAGCGGAATGTTTAAAAATATCTTGCACTTATCTTGCTAAGGTCGCGACTTAGAAGTTGTTTATCAAATGTGTTTAAGCTCGAATATTCGTTAAGTTTACTTTAGATTATACTACAACACTTGGTGTGTTGAGTTTCAAAATAAGCAATGAGTAACTAAATGGAAGCAGTAAATGAACACGGGATTTATAGTGGTTCAAACAACTGTTCTACGTCCACTCTTCAGCTTTCCTGACTGAAAATTCACTATGATTGATTACAAGGTCAGGCTTGATCTCTAACGTTGAGCAGCTCCTCCGTCTGGTTAGCGCGCACCTTCAAGCACCTAGGTCTTCAATCTTCACTTTGACAACCTTAGAGTGAGGACAAACCTCCTTTCTCCTTGGACGTCGACCTTGGGAGTTTTATAGTTCTTCCCAGAACCTTTCCTTGTTTGGCAGTAACCCGTGTTAATCACTCTTGCAGAGCAAGGTGACTGCTAGATTCTTTCCAAGATAGAAAGAATCCCAAAGTTGACCTTAGAATAAACTTCAAAAGGTCTCAAGGTTTAAATACGAAAGCTTATGGAAAGCTTCAATCATATGTATGCTCGGATGTGAGTTTGCGTGAGAGTATTATGATCTTTCTAATTTCTCTGTAGTAGATTTTTCGCGAACCTCTTAAATTCATTTCGGTATCACCTATTTATAGGTGAAGATTCAAACGACTGTTTGAATCTTATCCGTTAGACACAGAGTGTTTGCTTGCCAATCTTCTTCTTTCTTTTCCTGCGAAGCACATAGACTCTTCAGGTCTCCTTCATCGCTGATTGGCGTTTCTTTTGTATTAGCCGTCTTTGTTAGAACAGATATTTCAGTTTGAATTTGGAAACCTTCCTTGTGTCTGTTGATTATTCTTCTCTCTGATTCATCGGGTTTCCTAGTGATTTGGATCCTTCTGTTTCATGACTTCGTATTGTGTGTTGATTGTTGTTATGCGTTTGTTGTACTCCTTCAGCATGTGTTTAAGCGCTTCTAGCATTCTTCATGAGTTTGCTAGCCTTTTGCTAGCGTCTCTAGAAATCTTCATTTATGCTGATTTCTTCAGCATTCTTCGATTCTTTATTCTAGTTCTATTACAACTCGAGTAAGTGTTTCCTATACAGAACTTTTTACAATTTGACTCGATTCTAAGTTGCTAGAAACTAGATTGACTGGGCTTAGATGCACCAAAACCAAAATAAATACAATTGAGATCAAGGGGTTTTAATATTTCTAACATGGGCACTCTCAACGATTCTGTTCTGAATACAGATTCACCTTCAACAAGCATCAAGACCCCTGATCACTGATATTTCTACTAGATTAATTGCAATACAGTGGCCAAATAAATTTATAAAACCATAAGTTGACAAACCCATAAGGAAAAGAATAACGAGATTATCTCATGTACTAGCCATAGTTCTTGGTTCATTGTTTGAGTAAATTAAACCCAAGCCAGCAATCCTCAAAGCAAACTAATAACAGGATGAAACTCTATCTAATACCAAATAAATTCATAACTCAGATGTCGAACCCACAGAGAAAAGATATGCGAAATAGTCCTATGTACTAAAACACAGTTTCAGATTAATTGTTTGAGTAATTCAAAATCAGGTTTGGTTTATTAATCTAGACAAATAAAATAAAATACAAACTTATATTAAATAAACGAAACACATATCCTATGGAAGAAATCTTCTTATGGATAACATGTAAGAATCAATTAAATTAACAGGTGAAATACTGCAGTAATGATATATTTCCTTGGTCGGGCAATATAACCTAGATTACTAATTAGTGACTATCCTTTCGGTCTCAAGAACACCAAATTAGTCAATCTCTTATGCAAATCAGTTCAATTCCTACAGTCTAATACACCTCAATGGACAATATAGAGTATATCATGCATTTCTAATCCCACTATCAATATTCACCTATCGGACCTTCTATCAATAGATAGACATCTAAATTAATCATCACCTCTTGGTCCTTAAATTAATCTAGAATTATAAAATAAACACAAGAATCATGAACCTAATTAATTAATTCTAAACATGCATTCAAAATAATATCAAACCCTAGAAATAAAAGACATAATTAAAATAAAATAAACTTGCATTTAAAATAAAAACAGAAATTCAAAATGCATAAAAATAAATACTAAAACTCTAACTACAAAAAATTGAGGTTGAGAATGATATATGAACTAATGTTCATATAGGGATTGAAGTCCACTGAATAAACTAGTCTAGAGGGGTATTTATAGTGTTTGTATGGGCTTTACAAGGCTGAATTCTATAGGACATAGGGGTAGATTTGATGCATATCTATATCTTCATGTCCTACAATGAGTATATCTTTAATCTTGAGTCTTCAGGGCTTCTAATATGATATATCTCTTCAATTTTGGCCAAATCTCGCCCAAGATTCGTGAAAACCTTCCAGAAACTCGTCAAAATTACTCGCGTCGATTGACGCGGGTCTGCGTCAATCGATGTGCGCCCATGTCGACCGGTCTCTGGCTGCGTCGATCAATTCTGCGCGTTCTCACGGTTTTGGCCATAACTTTTGCTCCCAAACTCCGATTGACCTGATTCCAGTTGCATTAAAAAGCTAACTCAAAGATCTATCCATTTCCATGATCCAATAGCCCGAATTCCTTCTGTGGAGAAATCCTTCATTGCTATTCTTGCACGTCACTACTTTCAGAACGAGTTTTCAGTGAATTCGTCCTAAAACCTGCAACAATACACCACTACAAGTGCAATACCCTCCTAGAGTGATTCATGCAACAAAAATAACTAAAATAAACTAAAATGCAACTAAAAACAAAGATAAATCAAATCAATAATGAGTGAAAATATGAACTCATCAACCCCCTGGGTAGCTTCTGCATTTCCTATCATCTCCACATCCTCATCACTGGGAATATCACTGAATGAGATAACTGACACTTCGGTAGAGGTAGGAATCAGAATATACCTCTGCCACATCATTTCAATGGTCTTATTCAGCACGAGGGGAGTATTTTCTCCTAACTTCCATTCCGGAACTGTAGATGGATCTACTCCCAGAACTCGTAGATACTTCTCATTGTGTGCTCTGACGCTTGCAGTGAGGTTGACTTGCAATCTAGCTCGGGTCTCAGTATCAAGTGGGGTAGTGGCTTCCTTATCCATGGCTTTCTTCTCAGCAACTTCTTTTTCAGCAACTTCCCTTTCTGCTGATGGTTCAGATTGCTGATCAGCTGTTTGATTGGGTACCTCAGGGTTTGCTGTACCCTAATCAATTGTCATCTAAAGGTCAGCATTCTCCTTCTCTGCTGCCTTGTCTTCTTCGCTTTCAGCAAAGGTTTGGCTGTCATCCTGCACCAAATCTTCTTCAGCTAAAATCGTAACAACTTGGCTTCCTCCCTGCACAGCCAAATGTTTATCCTCAGACACTTTCTCAATTGCAGACCTGCTACCACTTTGCACAACAATCTATTCCACATTCTTTCTCACAACACTGCTACCTCCTTTCACAGCAGCCTGTAGAACACCACTTCCAGTGTTAACATAACACCATCACTTCCCCTTGCGCAGTGATGGGCTGAACAGGCAGAGTAGCAGCACCCCTTTCTCCTTGCGCAGTAGTCTGTTGCATCATCGGTTCGCCTGATCTTCTTGGCACCACATCTTGCAAATCCCTGAATGCTCCTTTCCTTTGCATTTTGTCAAATTCGGCATCTGACAGAGCATCTGGATTTACAATCCTTTCTTTGGCATCACTGACCTTAGTTTTGCCTTTGGCGATCCGCGCCTTCTCAACATCCTTCTTTGTAATGCGTTCAGGTTGTTCTCCGTCCTTCATTTTGGCATTACGCTCATCATAGGTAGCTTTGATTTGCTCATATTGAGTATCCCTTTGATCGAGAAGCATCTGCAGTTTTGCTTTATCAAATTCCTTTTGCTCTCGTGCCTTCTTTAAGGCTTTCTCCCGTCGCCTCTTCTTTCATGCTTCCTGCTCATCTGCAGAGAATTCTAGCTTTCTCTTCGTTTCTTTGGAGGCTCGATAGAGGTCTCCTTTGTATTCTTGGCAACATTAGGAATTGGTAGAGATGTATCTACTATCGGAACATTATCCTGAACAGTTGATCCTTTGAAGCAATCTCTCTTCGTAGCTTGCCCTTCATCATCTGCTGGCTTCCTTTTCCTCTGCTGAGGGCTCTTTCACATTCATTTTTTCTTCACTATAGGTGGCATGGGGGGTTCCAGTTGTGTGATATCTTGCAGGCTTTCAAACTGTTTGAACAGGGCTCCTGTTCTGCTTGCTTTCTTTCTGCTTCAATTTCCTCCTTAGTCAGTGGAATTGCAGTCTGTAGAATGGCCTCTCCTTGGTAAGGCTCTTCCTAATCAGAGACCTGTTCGTTGGGATCAACACTACTCTTTCCTCTCAGAACGAGTGGCTCCCTAAAGTTCTTCGCAGGTTGATGCTTCTTGGTGGGTGGCATGTAGTCATATTTCCCGTAATCAATTAGTTAGAATTGAGGCTTTGATCGCACCAAAAGGGGGGAATTGTTAGGAACTATGTTAGAAATATCATAACCCCTTGATCTCAATTATATGTATTTTGGTTTTGGTGGATAAAGCTTAGTTAATCCAGTTTCTAGCAACTTAGTATCGAGTCAAAATTGTAAATGTTCTGTATAAGATACATATACTCGAGTTGTAATAGAAATAGAAAAGAGGAATCAAAAGATTGTTGAAGGAATCAGCATGATGGAAGATTGCTGAAGACGCTAGTAAAAGACTAGCAAATCATTTGAAGAATGCTGGACACACCGCAAGGAATGCTGAAGGAATGAAGCAAACGTGTTGCTGAATCTCAGCAAGACTGCTGAGATATCAGCAAACTGACAATTGCTAGCAAACACAACCAGCAATCAGAATAATACAAAGTCGTGGGACAGAAGGATACAAATCACAAGGAAACCTGGCAAATCAGAAAGAAGGATAATCAACAAACACAAAGAAGGTTTCCAGGTTCAAACTAAAAGATTCGTTCTGACAAAGATGGCTCGAATAGGGGAAACGTCAATCAGAGACGAAGGGGACCTGAAGAGTCACTGTGTCTCACAGGAAAAATAGGACGAAGATTGGCGAGCAAACACTCTGTGTCTAACGGATAAGATTCAAACAATCGTTTGAATCATCACCTATAAATAGGTGTCATCAAGACGAGATTGAGAGGTTCGCAAAAATTCAATAACAGAGAAGATCATAATACTCTCAATCCCACGCGAACTCACATCCGAGCTCATATTTGATTGAAGCTTTACACAATCTTACAGACCTCTGAAGGATTAACTTCTAAGGTTAACTTTGGGATTCTTTCTATCCTAGAAAGAATCTAGCAGTCACCTTGCTCTGCAAGCATGATTATTGAGGGCAACTGCCAAACAAGGATAGGTTCTGGGAAGAACTATAAAACTTCCTAAGTCAAAATCCAAAGTGAAGGGAGGTTTGTCCTCACTCTAAGGAGTGTCAAAGTGAAGATTGAAGACCGAGGTGCTTGAAGGTGCACGCTGACCAGACGGAGGAGCTGCTCAACGTTAGAGATCAAGCCTGACCTTGTAATCAATCAATAGTGAATTTTCAGTCCGGAGGACTGAAGAGTGGACATAGAACAATTGTTCGAACCACTATAAACCTTGTGTTCATTTACTGCTTTTATTTAGTTACGTACTGATTGCTTTAAAATCCAATACATCAAGTGTTAAGGTATAATCTGCAATAAACCTAACAAATACTCGAGCTTATACACATTTGATAAATATTTGCTAAGTCGTGACCTTAGCAAGTTAAGTGCAAGACTTCACTAAAACTTCCGCTGCATATATTGATACTCTGATGAGGGACTAACAATATGGAATATGGCATGAGATTTATGTTGGCACCAGTGTCGCACAACACCCTTTGGAACTCTATCCCCTCAATATCGACTGGAATTGAGAAACAACCTAGATCACTCCTCTTGATTGGCACTTGCTTTTGAAGTAGCAGGTTACACTGCTCATGTAACTTCACAGTTGAGTTCTCCACGAACTGCTTCTTCCCGCTCATCAACTTCTAGAGGTACTTCATGTAACCCAGGATCTCCCTCAAGGCTTCAATAAGTGGTAAGTTGATACTCACCTTCTTCAAATTCTACACAAACCTTAAAAATTTGGAGTCCTCCCTCTGTTGGGCAAATCTTTGAGGAAAGGGCATTGGAGGAATAGGATCATCTTTTTTAGCCGAAGATTTGCATGGGACATCTCTCTGTGTCGACCGACATGCAGGCATATCGGTCGATGTGGACTTCGGCGTGCGTCGGTTGATGCCAGTTGCGTCGGTCGATGTAAGTGCTTCAGTTGACTTCTTCTGCATCGGCTCATCCTCCATGTCGCTCGAATCCCCCCTGTGTCAATCCTTTGCATCGACCGACGTAGAATGTGTGTCAGTCAAAACAAAGGCATCCCACGCAGGATTCTCCGCTTCTTCTCCCCCAAACTTGTTTGGAACCATCCCAGGACCTTTAAAACTCGTGCCGGATCTCAAAGTAACTACTTTACACTCCTTTTGATTCTTAGAATTCACCTCGGTAGTGCCTGGAAGTTGTCCTTGCTTGCGCCGAACTCCAATTGTGCTGGCAATCTGGCTGACTAGAGTTTCAATCATTTGAACGTGCTTGCCAACTCGATCAATCTTTGTGTGCACTCCAGCTACTTCCTGCTCTATCTTTCCCACTCGATAATCCGAAGCCTTGATGTACTTGAGCAACACATCATCCAAGCTCTTCTTCTTCTTTTCAGTAGTGATGGCCAAACCGAACCGGAACCGGCTGAACCGGCCCGGAACCGGCCCGCCGGTTCCACGGTTCCGAACCGGAACCGTGAAAACGGTTCCGAACCGGAACCGTAACCGGCTACAGAAGGGCCGGTTCAGGTTCAAGTTTTGCCCGAACCGGAACCGGCGGTTCCGGTTCCGAACCGGCGAATTTTTTTTTAAAATTCAAAAATCGACGAATCAGAGAGCGCCACGTGTCACTGAAAATATAAAAAAAATAATAAAAAAAAAATTCCGAACCGCCGGTTCCGAACCGGAACCGGAACCGCCGGTTCCGGTTCGGAACCGGAACCTTACCCTCCTCTAGCCGGGCCGGTTCCGGTTCCATTTATCCGGGAACCGGAACCGGTGGTTCCGAACCGGAACCGGCCCGGAACCGGCCCGGGGCCATCACTACTTTTCAGTGATTTCTTCATTATGCACATCAAAACCAGGTGGGGGAAACTCTCCACCCACCAGATTATCGTAAAAAAAGTCGACGTGCTATTTTAGATGGTAATGCTGATAGCCACCACTTCTTTGTTGATTCTGATATTGGTTTTGGTAGCCTCCGCGGTTCATGTAGTTGACATCAGCAACAGGATCAACCTGTGTAGCAGCAACAACAGAAACATTAAAAGTTAATTTCTCCATCTCCCCTATGAGCTTTTCAATCTCCAGCTTAAAGGTGTCATCGGGTTCCTTCTTCTTGATTGCCTTGACTTGGGGCTTCCTTGGAAATGCCCACTTCTGAGTGTGCATGGCCATCTTCTTGAAAAGCTTGAGGGCCTTGTCTGCAGATTTGCTCATCACGGAGCCACCAGCATTGTCAACTGACTCTTGAGTCCTCTCATTCATCCCCCTGAAGAAGATGTGGGCTTGCTCTTCAGTGTCAACTCCATGTCCGGAACAGCTCCTCAATATAACATTGAATCTACTTCATGCCTCGAACAAATACTCGTCAATCCGTTAGTGGAACTGCAGGATTTCCATCTTATTCTAAATGATCACAGACGGTGGGAAGTAGGTAGAGAGAAATTCTGCTCGGAGATCGGCCCAAGTCTTGATGTTGCTGCAATCCAAGGCCGTAAACCACGTCCGAGCTTGATCGCGAAGTGAGAAGGGGAACAAGCGCAGACGAATTATGTCCTGGGTGACTCTATTTTGCTTGACAGTCTCACACACCTCCACAAACATCCGGAGGTGAGTGTATGGATCCTCCACAGGTCGGCCACCAAATTGATTCTTCTGACCTGTTGAGTCTTCCGCGCGTACTAGACGTTTTGACTAGTCTACTTTCCAATGTTAGTGTCAGCTTACAACTCGATAAAGATCATATACAAGACTTTACATTTTGCACCTAAGCTGAAGACTAACTAAGATGACTTTTACAATCTTTGACCCGCCAAAACATAAAATAAAAGGAAGGATATTTCCGTCGAATTTCCTAACAGCAATCAAGCAACAACTGAAACAAAATCAAGCAACATAATAATCAATCAACAACTAAAACACAATCAATTAAACTTGGTAATCAAGCAATGAGCAAAACACAATCAAACAATATTGTAAATATAATCAAGCAACATTCTTATTTTTTCACGGGAGATTTTTTCCCACCGAATCCACTCCATATTAGTTTGATAGGTAAAGGAACTGTACAAGAAGTCAACGTCAAAAGGGACATTATAAAGTATCAGATTCTGGATATGTTAGATTCAATTATTCATCTATAAAAAATAACTATAAGGACAAGAAATCAATCAACACCTGTTATGACTCTTATTACTCGTCTATAATGAATTCATACTTGAAATTAATAGTACTCAGACTCGTGAATAAGCGTGATACGTAAAATATTTAGAAAATATAAGAATTATTACCTATATAAATTCATGTTTTTACTTTAATTAGTAATAAGTTTCATATTAACTATATAAATTATGAAAAAAAACGAATTTGAGTTAATATGATTTTTACTGATTAAACCATTTTATTCTTAAAATAAATAATAAGTATTAAATAAATTGTAAAAATTAAAGAAAATCATTTTACAGTTTATCAGATTCAATTAAATTTGTGAGCTCAAAATACTCTGTAATAAATTTTGAAACTCAATTTAGTAATAAATCGATCAAATTTAAGCGCACAATTCAACTTCATTCCATTCCGCCCTACACTAGCAACTAACTTCAAAACTTTTGTTTATTTTAAATTCTTATATTTTTATAATTTATTTACTTGTTCAGTTTATTTTTTTTTATTACAATCATAACTAATACTATTCCTCGTCCTTTTTGTTCAATGAATAGCCAGCAGAGTTTGAAACTTTTCTATCATGGACCCAATGAAATTATTTATTTCAATTGCTTTTTAGTTTTTCGAAAAAAAACAATAAAATAAAATAGGTAGATTACCTATAGATTATAAAAAAGTATGAATAAAGTTGTCTACCATACTCAAATTAAAGCACATTTAAAGGTGGGAAAAATTTTGGAATAGTAAATTTGGCTAAAATATATATCAATTTTAACTATTTTTATGTACATATTTTGAATTTAGTTAAAAGTACATTTGCGAGATGAATTTTTTATTATTAATTGAAATGTATTTTTTTGCGATTGTATTATATGTGTAGATTGACTGGATTAGACCTCAGATACGTGAAGCATCTAGTAAAATAAACCTATGCACTAAAGTTTCGGTATTAGATAGCATAGATGCAACTTTAGGGTCTGTAGGAGGTGCTCAGTTGTTAGAACAGTTTAAGAATGGACCTTTTGGAAATATGCGGCAACAACTTTGGATCGTACATTCCGGGATCCTGCAAGATTCATAAGATAATCATGATTACGCTAAAACTTGCGTATGATCCAGCAACTACATCTGCACGATGCCCGTATGAGGAACGAACAAGAGGTACTTCATTTGCAAGTGTACTCGACGCGAGTACTAGATGAGCGCACCACTTTAAATTCAACATGTTACTCTATGTTCTATACGAAGGATGAAGAGAGACAAAGAATGAAAATATTTTGGTGAACAGAGACAGAGAATGAAAATGAAAGAAAAATGGAAGTGCCTAAGAAATGTGTATGTGACCATGAACTTTACTTCAATATTTATATAAATTATAAAGAGTGTCGGCAAATACACAAAAATAATTGAAGGATATACAATTGGTAAAAAAATAAAATTGAATTGATTTCAGTTTTCAGTAATTCCAGTGTAGTGTACGATTTATTACCCTTCACATAATATTTTTCAGAAAAACCTATTTCATAGGTATGCAGTATGCATGAAATCATCAAATCAATATGTTTGAAGACTTTATTGCATTAATATGCAACGATAAAATAATTTAAAATTATCTTGCACAGTATTAAAAGTATTGAAAGTATTTTTTAAACATTAAATACGACATATTATATTATTAAAAGTAAAATATATAATTAAAACAACTCAGAAAAATTAAAAAAAACAAATGAGTGCGACCGGGCCGCACCCGATCCCACTCGGTGGCACCCGGTTCGCACCCAGTGGGCCCCACTACCTCACAAAATTTTAAAAAAATAATAATAAATGAGTGTGACCGGGTCGCACCCGATCCCACTCGGTGGCACCTGGTTCGCACTCAGTGGGAACCACTACCTCACAATTTTTTTAAAAAAAATAATGAATGAGTGTGACCGGGTCGCACCCAATCCCACTCAGTGGCACTCAAATCTCACTCAGTGGGCCCCACTAGCTCACCTAATTTTCATTAAAAAAAAACAAAAAGATACGGGTGCGACGCCAATTTTATTTTCGAAACAAAATAAGAAATGAGTGCCACCCTATTTCAAAACATGACTGAAAACACTGCAAGAAATAAAGTCTTGTATATCAAGTTTTTACAAGTATAACTGCAAGTACTGCTAGTACGAGAATAAATAAAATAAAAGAAATAAAATAAATAGCCGAGTCGAGGAAGTCCTCTTCCCGCAAGACGAATTCGCCAACATAGTGCTCGTTAACCGGCAATCGTCCCAAAAGGTAAAAACGGCTTCATCCTTTTCGAGGCAGCACCACAATCAGAAAGGCTCCGGCGAACTGAACAGAGGTGAAACTGAGTTGCTTAAAAACAACGAAAAAGGATGCAGCAATATGAGGCAAATGTTGCAAGATCTGGCAAAGTGAGCTTCTCTGATGTCGGATGTCTTGCCCACAGGGGACAACTCCTATGCATGCCTATTTATAGACATGTTCCACCTGGGGGTTACGATCGATAATTGAATACGATCAACAGTTACAAACTGAGAATTATGGTGTCGATGATTATGTCTCTCGTCACTAATATCGTGATGTTACAAACCGAATACTAAGTGCTCGTGACGGTTACATTTCGATACTTAATATCGAGACGTTACAATGTCATCCTTGTCTTGCCGGTTACAACCCGACATCATTAACACGTCAGTTAAAAACTGCCATCATTATCACGACAATTACAAATTATCGAGCACATAATATTCTTGTTCCCATATATTTCAACTACCGCGTTAACTGAGTCAACTACGTGTGCATGCACAATACAAATGTTAATCTCGATGTTTGTTAACATCCGACAAACTTAACAATCAGTCCATGTTAACACTAACATGTACCACCAATGCACACTTATTGTTACACACATACAAGTCTCAACTTGTATCAATTTGGGACATTAAACACATGTTTAATTATCTCATACACTATAATATGTCAATTTGTGGTTTAATTTCTCACTAACCGAAATTTGGATTTGAGAATATATATACCACAAAAATATTTAATTACGACAAAATTAAATATTTATCACGGAGAATTTATTACATTAACCTCGAATTTCTAACAACCCGATCCCACTCGGTGGCACTCAGATCACACTCAGTGGCCCCACTAGCCCACCCAATTTTCATTTAAAAAAAATAGAAAGATATAGGTGCTACGCCAATTTTATTTTCGAAACAAAATAAAAAAAATGAGTGCCACCCTATTTCACCATTTTAAGGAGATTTATCTCCATTTAGGCACATTTATATATTAAATTAGTTAAAAACAAATTTTAATTAATAAATTTGACATTAGTGTTAAAATATTTGCAAAAATCATTTTTACCTAATTCTAATGCTAAAATTAGTACTCTTGACTAAATTTGTGATGAGAGGATAAAAGTGACTAAAATTAATGTGTTTTAAAAAAATGGATATTCCAAATAATTAAGACTTTAAAGGTTTTAAGTTTTGAACTTGGATAGTTACAATCAAAAGAGTAAACAAATAATTCTCGTTTCATCAACAAAGTAGGTAAGATATGTTCCACGAGTGACATATTCGGATCTCGATTTAATAAAAGTTCGTTTAAATTCAATTATTAAATGAACATAACTTGAGCTTGATATAGTATTTAACTTGTGAGCTCGCTAGCTAAAATTAGTATAAAAAAAATATTAAATTTATAAAATAATATTTTCATAATTTAGGAGTAAGTACGATAAATCTTTGCAGTAGTCAGCAAATCTTGAGTTTGTGAATAAATATTACATTTTTGAAATAAGATAATAATTTTCTCTTAAAAACAAATTAATATTTTAAATATTATCTAAATTTAAAAAGTTCGTTAAGGTTCGACTAATGCTCAAGTAAGTTCTTGAACTTCTAAATATTTGATAAAAAATAGTGGTGGATCCAGAAAATTTAAAATCGGGGTATAATATATAAATAAAATAAATTGGGATATATTATATATAAAATTATATAAATAATATGTAAAAGATATATAAAAATAATAAACATACGTATTTAATAAAAGAGGGAAAAAATTGGGGTTCAAGTGTACCCCAAATGACTAGATGGTAAAAAAAAATAATTGAGGGTTCAAGTGCACCCCAAATTGACTAGATACTCCTCTGTAAAAAAGTAGGATGCTAGACTCAATTCATAAATGAGTTCAACTTGAGGGAGACACTAATCAATTGGACTTGGTACCTTTATATCTGTATATATAACTTGTTAATTACCCTCTTAAAATATCATCTATCTATCTTTAATAACATATAATTATTTAATTCGAATTATATTTTGGTGATGAGATAATAAAATGGAACGTCTGCAACAAGTTTTTATTACAAAAGATAACAAGCAGCACAAGGAGCTAGCTTTAAAAGGTACAGAAAACGCGGTTAGAAGCACACGCTTATTGGAACAAGCAATAAACATTCAAATTCAAACCAAAGTCGCTTAAAAAAAAATCCTCAATACTTGTTTAACACAAGTAATTGAGAATCAGATTATTGTCGACAAATAAAGCTGGCACACAACAGCATCCACCATGATCTGGAGCGAGAAAGCTTTTCAGGTGGACGGGACAATCTTGACACCACCAATAGTGACATCCTTGCCGTTGAAACGGGGGACGATGGTCACAACCACCGCATCATCGTCGCTGACATCGATGTTCTCGTACAGCTCCTTCAAGCTCAACTTCAGATTCCCTCTGGTTAGACTCGAGTGGACCCTGTGCGGCAGCTGCGCATACGTCCCGGCATACTCCGCCTTGTCCACCTTGTCGGGAGCGTCGTCTTCATCGTTGACATACACATCAAACTTGACGAGCTTGGTGGAATCGGTCTGAATGTTCTCCACCACCAGCGTTTCGTTGGCTTTGCCTTTGGTTGGTTTCGGCACCAGAACCCTCACTGGTTTCTTGAGGGTGGTGGGGAACACCTGATCTGCGTATGGTGCCCCCTTTGTTATCTCCGCGACTTTGGCTCCGGGGGTAGCGGTTGTGGGCCTGTTGGTCAGCCATGGAACGTCGATCCTTTCATACTCATACCCCATTTTCCGGTAGTCCAAGCAGTCGCCGGCCTTCACTCGGACGAGCTTCTTGTTCTCGTCGTAGAACAAGAAGGAGGCGTTCAAGTAGTCGGGTTCGGTGATGTCTTTAGGGTAGTCGGCTTTCAGAGATCTCCAAATCGCCCACATTCTGTCCACGTTAGCATGGTGGCAGTAGAAGGCGGCGTCCCTTCCGGCGGAGTAGAAGTTTCCGAGATCTTCACTGTACTTGTTCCTGGGGTCTCCAACCCACGCGTGTATACTGATGTGAGACCCTCTCTCCGACGTTCCTCCGCTGGCCATAGGTGGTACCGGGTCTCCCGCCTTGTAAGGCTGCCCCATGAAGGTGGTGGCGGAGTCGACGCCACCCACCATTTCGTTGTACATGACACTCAGATTTTCTGAAACAATCTGTAAAGGGTCAGTCTCCGTCGACTTCAAGGCTAGGTTGACCACGGCTGGGGGGCGGTGGGCCTGGTTACGGTTGGCGTCGTAGAGCGGGGACAGCGGGTTGTCGAATATCAACGGCAAGGTCATGCCGGGAGGGTTGTCCCAGTTCCAAAACGGCAATGCGAAGTTGGGGTCGCCGATCAAGCTCCCCAGTATCCTCTCGTAGAAATACAAGTACCACCTGTGGAATGGGAAGAAGATCCACGAGTAGTGAACGGAGAGATCGAGGCCGGGGAATCCTACCTGATCGTGGGCGCCGTTGCAGTAAGCGCAGTGGATGTTGGCCTGCTGCGTGAAGCCGCGAGGGTCGTCGGGGTCGGTCTTGTCCAGCAGTTTCATGCGGCGGATGGCCTCCTCGTACTTGGCTTTGTTGACCAGATTCAGCTTGTGTGCAGCCAGCCTTTTGCGCAGCTTAGTCACCGGAGGGAGCTGGTAGTCTATGATGGTTTCGGAGACCGGTGGGCAGCAGTTGACGTCGAGGGGGTCTCCGGTGTTGAAGTCATGGGCGGTGCTGCAGGAGTTGAACTGCGGAGCCTGAATGGGATCGGCGTAAGCTTTGGGATCGGAGATGAGATTGGCTGCGCCATACAGACCTCCCAAACCGAGGAGCATGTTTCTCCGGTCTACCCTCCCTTCTGAGGAGGGTTTCTGGTCAGCGCCGCCGTTACATGAGACCTGCAAGTGGTGGCTCCGCCTTCCATTTTGGAGGAGGTGGGAGGGCTTGGTGGGTAAAGATGGGGAAATGCGGAGCTTGGGGTTGGTGGAAAGCAGCGTACATGAAGACTGAAGGGAAGCCATGGTTTTTTGGCTAAGCTTTGTAGGTGCAGGTTATATAGAAAATTTCCATGCATGCACCGGCAGATATAATTATTTCTTATTTAGAAACATAAATTGATTTACAAAATTAGTATTTGGAAAATTTGAAAAAGAAAAAAAAAAAAAAGACTTGCGTTTCAATACTTAATGATTTAAAAAGCATTCCTATGTTAATTTTTATATTTTATCTATTTGACGCCATTTTTCTGATGAAATAGAAGTTGCCACTTGCCAGCTATGTTTTTATTTGTCACGTTTAAGTCGTTCATGATAAAAAAAAAAATAATAATAAAATAAAAAAAATTAAAACTTTTTGAAATTCAGAGAAATAACTATTGATCGTCCTTGTGATTTGGACATTCAACAACCAAATTGAATTCTCGGAATAATTATTTGGGTAAATAGAGGAAAATATCTTAAATTATTGACGTTTTCGAAAAAATATTCCAATCTATTTTTATAAGTTAAAAATACTCCTGTATTTACTTCAATTTATGAATTATATTCTGGTCTATTGATATTTTAGAAAAATACCTCAATGCATTATTATTAGTTAAAAATATCTCAATCTTTAATTTTGTTTATGAATTATATCAAAACGAGAAATATTATTGGCTCACACAAATATGGCAGTAAAAAACAACTATCATCGTCCGTGTTAAATTTAATGGATTAAACAATCAATATTTGCTATATATTCAAATTTATTTATCTTCTGAAAAGTATTTTAAAAAAACTTCATATTCTGCTCTTTTTTTGTTTCCTTCGGTTGTTTGAATTTCTAATTTTTTTTTCTCAATGTGTGTTCTGACGTGTGATCTATTATCGAAATGTATGCACATTCGTCTGAGTTAAACATTACACCAACAGAAGGAAAAAAAGAAAGAGTAGAACATGAAGTTTAAATACTTTTTCAGAAAATATTGATTGTTTGATATCTTAAATTTAATATGGACGAATATAGTTGTTTTGACTGTCATTTTTGTGTGAGCCAATAATATTTATTGTTTTGATATAATTAGTAAACGTAATTAAAGATTGAGGTATTTTTAATCAATAATAATAGATTGGGATATTTTCCCATAATATTAATAGATTCAGATATAATTCATAAATAAAAGTAAAGATTGAGGTATTTTTAACTTATGAAAATAGATTGAGGTATTTTTCCGAAAATGTCAATAATTTAAGGTATTTTTTCCTATTTACACTAAATATTTTATGAACATGCTAATAGTTGATAGACTTTTCGGGTTTGAAAATTTGTCCAAATATGTTTTACGTACACACTATGCAATTTCCATCAATTATTGCTTGATTATAAATAAAACTCATTTATTCATTATTTTGAGCCAATGAAAATCAAGAAAATTTAATCTCAAAATATTTAATTTGAAAAGCTTCTGCATATTATTGATAATTAAAATATTTTTAAAGAGTCGATGATATACAACATTAATGTCCTTCCATCAGCCACATTATCAGCTAAGACTATCCTCATCAGTGACCCAGAGTGACCTAATTATTTATTAAAATATTCATTTCTCTTTCATCCAATACACAATCTACAATCTTATACTCCCTCCGTCCCATTATATTAGGCACGGAGGGAGTTGGCACAGGAACCAACACAAAATCTTAATGAATATTTAAACAAAGATTAACATATAAAATATTAATAAAATAATCATTAATGACAAACTAAAAAAAATCAAGAAATGCAGATATGAATGAATTTGCTTGGCTGGGACAGAGATATGGAACAGCAGACGGCTGTGGTGGTGAGAGGCGGCGGTGGCGAGAGGCGGCTGCGATGGTGGTGCTAGACAGCGGCTGCGATGGTGATGCTGGACAGATCTGGAAGCAACAACAGATGACGACTGGGATTTGGGCGATGGGAAGTGCTAGATCGGAGGCGGTGGTGAGAGGCGGCTGTGATGGTGGTGCTGGACGGCGGCTGCGAAGGTGGTGCTGGACGGATCTGGAAGCAACAGTAGACGTCGGCGGTGGTGAGAGGCGGCGGTGGTGAGTGCGTCGGCGGTGGTGGTGAGAGGTGGCGGTGGTGAGTGCGTCGGCGGTGGTGAGAGGCAGCTGCGATGGTGGTGCTGGACGGATCTGGAAGCAACAGTAGATGTCGGCGGTGGTGAGTGCGTCGGCGGTGGTGGTGAGAGGTGGCGGTGGTGAGTGCATCGGCGGTGGTGAGTGTGTAGAGGGAAGGAGCGACGCTGGGCATGGAAAATTAGAATGATTTTGAGGGGTGGGGGATTTAGGGTTTCAAAGGGGTAGGTAGCAATTAGCAGAAAAATAGAGGGTAATATAGTTATTTTTAGTATAAGAATTGTAATTAGAATTTGTTAATTTTTTGCCAAAAAAGGAAATGTGCCTAATAAATGGGACGTACCGAAAAGGAAAGTGTGCCTAATATAATGGGACGGAGGGAGTATTATTTACTATCCCATTAGTGACCCAACCCAACCCAACTTAATCTTATAATTAAAATATTACTCCCTCCGTCCCGGATCATTAGTCATGTTTTCCTTTTTCATCTGTCCCAAACATTAGTCTTGCTTTCCTAAAATGGAAAAGTAATACACACTCATTAATAAAATACTAATTTTCTCTATCTCACACACATTGGTATCTGTGCCAAAATGAAACAAGACTAATGATCCGGGACGGAGGGAGTACATTTTATATCTTCCAATAAAAAGTAAAACATTAAAACATATTTATGTTTATAATTATAAATTATTATAGACTAAAATTTGACAA
>JAPKLW010001701.1:68322-83163 GCA_026898455.1 Plectranthus barbatus
TGCATCTTATTCAAGTTAATAATGCATCATTTGATGCAAAAAATGCAGATATTTTGGAACATTTTTTATGCGCAATTTATGCATTTTTTATCCTGAACGTAAATATAATGAAGAACATATACCAGCTGAATATAAAATCATGATTTTCGTGCGAATCTTCTAAATTTAACATATCCAATATGGATATCATATGAATCGTCGTAAAAATACGTTTAATTTGATATATAATTCGTAAGAAATAGATTTGAATCGAGAAAAATATAATCGTTTGATTATAATGGGAGGAAAGAGAAAATTAGGAGAGAGCGTATTTAGATCTAAAATAGAGGAGACGGTTACCAAAATTAAAACAACAATTACTACTTTACCCTTATTTCCATAATGATGCGTGAATTAATGAAGGAGTAGTTTAAATCTGAAGCGTCGATCTATATAAATAAACAGCCCAGATTTATTCTCATTTAGCATGGGAAACTCACTTATTTCACTACTCTATATATATATATATATAAGAAATGATGCATGTTCACTTTGAAAAGTAGCCATTTAGTAGTAGTTAATCATGTTTTCCCTAGTGAAAAGATGATAATATTGTATGCAGAGAGACAAATTTTTTGTTAGAACAACTCTTTCTTTTGCCAGTCCGAGGAATCCCAATTGGCTTATTGACATACGAGGCATAAAAAGTCTTAGTTCTTTTTGTCATCCATTTTATCTTGTCTATTAACATTATTAATTAAGTCTCCTTCTAAATTGCAAGTTAGTTCTCCAAGGGTTTTGTCCAATGTTGTGGATGATGAGAGATGACTAATTACTATATCAATTACAACTCATTAAGTCTATACAATTTTACACATTATTGAATTCAACTTAAGTCAGTTCTATACAGTAGTAACTAACTGAATGTATGCCTTTGACTCATCAAATACAAATTTCCTAATAATTTTCTCCTTTTGATGCAAGTCAAAACCATACTCATAAGAAAAATAAGGGGTTACGCAATTAGACTGACTTCCCTCTAAATCCTTGATCCCTAGCATAAAACATTCTCCCTTAACATGTTAAGGTAATAAGAAGATTTTTTCGATTAATCATGCAGTATCAGTTAGTAATTAAAAGGATGAGAGATTTTAAGACAAAAAGATATTATCTTCAAAGACGATAATGGTGATTAGTTCTATGATATTCAAAAGCTAGTACATTTAAAGTATCAAAATTCGTCAAAACAAAAAAAAAATATGTATCAGAACTAAAACCAGAGCTTTTAAAGTAAAGTGTCGGAACTGATAGGATTTGCTGAGAAACTAATTTTCTTTCGTCTTCTTCTTGGCAACATCCTTCTCAGCTTTCATTTTCCGCTTCTTCTTTTTTATCTTCCTCAGTTGAACAACTCTTCCCTTTATTACGTTCAGTTGTACTGCTTCCAATAAAAGAATTCACATCTCCGGTATAAGAGCACTAAAATCTTCCCCTTTTTTGACTACATTAACAAGGGTGAATAGCACTGGATCCTGTCAATCCATGTATCCTTTAACATTGAAAATTCATTGAACATTTCACTTCGCACTGGATTTGTTTGCTGAAGTATTTGCTTACTATTTTGAAGTATTGGAGCAAGCGTCGGTATTGTCAAAATGGCATCGTGGCTGGTGGATGTCAAGGTATTTAGAGTGAGCAGAATCAACTGACTGTTGAAATGGCACCATATGCATTTATGTGACTGGTCTTGAGAAAATTCAGTATGCTCGTTGAGTATCAGATGGTGGAACTGTTTGTTCAAGCACAACATTAATGGCGGTGACTGACTTGAATGATATTACAAGATAAGTCAAAGCTGCCTCATCAGTTATTGTCCTATGATACAAAGTCTTCTGACCGTGCACTGTCTGAGACAAACGATATGTGGCCTTTGATTACAAAGAGAGAGTGGTTGATCTTTTCATTTGAATCCATTATTCAAGAGAAACTGAGACTAAGGTCTCATACCAGACTCATGAGCTTTAAGCCATGTAATGTAATAATGCTTTCTTGAGACAATACACCTTGTCTCCTTCCTCAAATTCACTATAAGAAAAATGTTGATAGACAACGGTGCAAAGACAACGATTTTGGGTTAAAACCGTCGTCGTAAAGTGATTTAAGCCTAAAGCGTTGTCTAATAGTGTTAAAAAATACATAGAGACAACGATTGGAAATTACTGTTGTTGTTTAAATGTTGTCTAATAGACAAAAGACAACAAATAAGTTTAAGTGTTGTTATTTAAGTATTGTTATATATTTTTACTATAATTCTAAATCAATCTATATATAAAAAGAAAATAGTAATATAACTATTTCGGTCAAAATTATTATATTCTTTTAATAATTTTTCTTTCAAAATATAAATTTTATTTTTGATTTTTAGTTAATATTTTATATTTTACATATTTATATACAACAAACAATAAAAAAAACTCTATAAAATAATATTTATCACTTTTTTTTAAAAAAAATATGTATTTTCACTTAGTTATTTTATTTACTATATTTAAATAATAATATTGTAAGGGTGATTCTAAACACAACCACATTTTTTCTCCCTATAGCCCCTTTCAAAAATTAATTAAATTATTATATAATATTCCAATTTTATCCTTTTATCCCTAATTTAAATTTAAATCAAACATAGCCTTGTTACTAATTAATCATCAGAAGTATAACCCCCAATTTCATATTAATTCCTGCGAAGAAAAATACAGCAAAAGAATGTTGAGCACAACCATCCTTAACGTTTCCAAATTTTCAAGAAAACGTGAACTCGTCTTAATTTTAATTGCTCTCTCGATCACCACGACAAAGAGGAGGGTGAAAAACGAAAAGTTTAGTTTTATGGTGTTATAATTTGATTGACCTAGAGCATAATCTCTGTTGATCTCCCTTCTTTGATCTTCTGCTACAACTTCTGCGGGTTGCCTACAGCTTGGCCCTATGCTTATTAGGGCGCAAAAATCTTAAATTAGTTTTCTTAAAACATCTATATAATCAATTTCATCCTTTTAACTATGTTCTCTACCCCAAATGCTCTGCCACCCTCACCCACCTCAACAAATCCACGACACTCTATCCAAAGTAAAGAAAGACATGTTGATCTCAAAACTGAACCGTAGCTACTTAAATATTTTCGTCTACAAGAAATTAATTCTATTAATGAATTGAAATGTCTCAAAAACAACCAATAACAAGGTGCTTAATTCAGGTCTATACCATTGAAGTATACCTATTAGAAGGGTTTCGAAGCCAGACTCAGTGAGGAGGTGGTGAAGTCAGCTTTTAATACTGGGACTATGTTATAAATAGCAAAAATATACGAATTTATGTTGATAAAGCCTTTTTATTTTTTTACATAGTATTTAGGGTTAAATAAGATAATTTTGAGGATAAAATAGTAATATTATATAATATTTTTATTTCTTTTAAATTAGGTGGCTATATTGAGAAAAATTGTGACTGTATTTAGAATTACCCATATTGTATAAACTGATAAATTTTCATAAAAATTTACTTAAAAATTATTTGATCAATTCACACCACTTATACAAATCTAATTAATTTAATATCAAAATTCTAAATTCCTTTTTATCTAATAAAAAATCCTAATTAAATCCTAAATTCCATTCTAATAAAAAAACCTAATTAAATCCTAAGTTCCCAATCTTCCTCCATTGTTGACCTCCCGCAGGACTCCCCTCCTCAACCATCGCCCTGCTGCACGCTCGCCTCCGCCATCGTCCATCGTCGTTGCCCTTGCTGCCAATGCCCTTCGGCATCGCCCCTGCCACCACAGAGTCACTGATTCCACATAGAATATCTTTTTCCACCATAGACGTCATGCCTTTTAGGACTACCTTGTACATTACAATATCTCTGAACTGCAAGTTGATAATCAAGGAGACAAAATGTATGATGTGTTAAGATTTATTGCAAGAAACGGAAAACTTCATAAAATGGCACCACCACAATCTGTTGCTGGTTGTAGGGAAAGTCTTGTACAAAATCCCATGGAAAACGAGGTAAGATTATCTACATAATCATATATATACATATGTATCCTAATACTAAAGTTTAAGGTGATGAGTTGTTTGGATACATTCATGATTCATGCATGTGTCGTCTCTCTTACTCTTTATCTCCAATATGTATGCATACATCTATATATAGAGAGATAATATCACATGAATCATAAGATTTCTTGCTTTTGATTAATCTTCTAGCGGATTAAGCTTCATGAATTTTTAACTTAGCTGAAAGTTTGATTTGAAAGATAAGTTCCATGATTAATTGATAATGATGATCAAAATGAGCTTTATGTTTCAGTTTTTGTATCTGAGTTTAACTGCCCTTGTGGGAACCTTGCTATATTTTGCATTTTCTTGTATTAAGAATCTTTGTAATTTTATATTGATTTGATATATTGAATTTTTCATTTTTGCAAAACATAAGATATAAATCTTCTCGAGATTCAATCTTCACTTTGGGAACGAGCTTGGAGTGCTGTGTGGTATGAAGAGTACATTAAAATCTGTAAGTCTAAAACTAGTAAGTTTTTTTTTTTGTATAAGAAATATCGTGTGCTAAGAAAATGAAGTTTCTGCTTAACTGTTATTTATTCTTTAATGATTATATGAAGTTGATCGAATTATGATGATTGATATCAAAATTGTTCCTTTTTATAATGATGAGAGTTATTAGCGTATTTTATTTAACAGTTCAAAATGAGTTATTCTGTTGGAGAAATTGATGATGTGCAAAAGGAATGAGCCGACTGTGTTCAAGAATATGTATGATGGACAAGTATTTACTTTGTATTTTTGGATGTTGATAGATAAATATTTACTTTGCAGTTTGAGATATTTTGTATTTTGAGATATTGATTGTCTACTTTGGGAATATTGTTTACAACTTGTGATAGCTAATGAAATTTTTAATTATATTTTAGTGGATTTCGTGATTATAATTGTGTATTATTTTGTTTACGTAATAGTTTACAAACAGGTTTTATATTAATTTTATAAACTAATTTTTAATTTATTAATCTACGACAACGATAAATATAGAGGCGTTGTCGTTTAGAATGTGAAAAATTATTGTAAAAAATGTAAATAACGACACCCATTTTTGAGAATTGACAACGGTTATTAACCGTTGTCGTATATATATGAAAAACTGCGCAGACAGTTTTTCCTATCAAGGTTCATATATCAAAGAGAATTGTGGACTGAGTTTTCACAAAGAAACTGTCGAGAGGAGCTCACAGTTTCAAATAAGGACAGTTTCACGTCAAAGAATGCGTACACAGCAAGATGCCGATCAGTCACAGAAGAACATTGAGGAAGTCAGTGATAAAAGACAGACAAACGCTCAGTTTTGACTCGCGTACAACGTTGTTCGGCGTCCGACACATGAAGTACAAACTGACCTGGAAAAGCAGGATAGTACCGCAGAAAAGGCAGAAGTGCAGGCTACTTTTCAGAGAAGGATGGACTCTGATTGGTCATTCTTCATATTGTCTCTACCGGTTATTTTCTCGTCTTGAACTATAAATAGCAGGAGCAACAGAGACAAAACAACGTTCGACACATTTATTCTTGTCGTCACTCTGCCGAACTTAAAGCTTAAAGCATTAAAAGCTATCAAGTAAGAAGGCATTAACTCTGTGGTTCATTTATTGAAAATAAGGCATTATTGATTAAAGAATCCTTCGAGATTCTCCATGTGACCGTGTGTGCAAGAGGATTAAGTCTACTGACTTAATCTACTTTCAAGTTAGATCACAACAACCTAATCTTCTGGATAGAAGAGTAGGTTATTACGGGCAACTGCCGACTAGTGTACGTTCTGGGAAGAACTCAACCATCCAATCTACTGGAGAAGGAAAATGGAGGTTTGTCCTAAGTCCATCACAGAGAAGAAGCAGAGCCTTCGACGAACTGAAGGAGTGAAGTACAACCACCTAGGCAAGTGATCCATTGTGTTGTGGACGAAGGTCTCTACAACAACTGGCTATAGATCGTGAGGACTGTATCTTCATAGTGAATTTTTGGATCTGATATCCGAAGAGTGGAAGTAGGACTTAAGGCTCCGAACCACTATAAATATCTTGTGTCGTTTACTTCATTTACTTTGCGCTTCTTACAATTTTCAATTATATCTTGAAACCTTCAACACTTGCCTTGAAGTGTTGAAGTGTATAACTGTTAAACTGGTTACAATTGTAAAACTGTTAACCTAAACTGTTGACTAAGACAAACTGCGTTTCTTGAAACTGTCACATACAATCTGTGTTAAAAAGAATCTGAGTTGCCACGTTTTAGAGTGTAATTAACAGTATTAATACTTCCGTTGTACATTATACGTACTCTGATCTGGGACCAACAAGTGGTATCAGCGCAGGTCAGTCTTTCTAGACTGTCCTGTTGTCTTGAGTCGCTTAAGATCGGATCCGTACTTCCTTACACTCTAATTGTTTGTCAAGCGTGATTAGCGAGCAGATTATATTATCTTAATGATGAGTTATCCAAGCCTTCCTAAGTACAACCCGGAGAAGTTCGAAGTGTGGAAGAAGAGGTGTCTCATTCAACTAAAAGCTCAACATCCAGAGATGGATTCAGTTCTAAAGAATGGACCTCTGAAGATCCAGGTTCCCAAAGTCCACCTCGCTCAAGGAGAAAATCCAGGTGGTGTCGAGATGATAGATAAACCAATGGAGGACTGGACACTTGAGGACAAGAAACGTCATCAGGTTGATCTCATCGCACATGAAATGATCATAAAATCCCTCCCAGATCGCCTCCAGCACGCAGCCGTAGAGAACAACACGGCCAAGGAACTTTGGGATTGGATCAACGACCTCACTAAAGAAACAGAAGCAATGAAATGAAATAAGAAGCAGGTCACCGTGGAGAAATATGAATCCTTTCAGATGCTACCTGGCGAATCAATGAAATCGATGGAAGCAAGGTTCAATGCCATCGTCAGTGAAATGAAGAATCTTGGAAGAGAAGAAAAGGTGGTTCATATGAATGCCAAAATTCTCTCAAGACTTTTGAAGGAAGATTGGTTTGTCAAAACCACAAGTTTGAAAACTATGGATCTCTCTAAGATGTCCACCAAAGAAATGTTCGCTGAACTCCAAGCACATGAATGTGATATTCATATGGTGAACAGGAACGAAGCGGCTAGAACTCCAAATTTAGTAAGTGATGGCAATGCAGCATTCTTCGTAAAGAGATATTTCCAAAGGCGATCGAAAATGCCAGTTCACTTCAAGAAAACTGCCTATCAATCCTCACCAGCGAAGGACACCTCCAACACAGTTCACAAGAAGGAAACTAAGATGTCCGTTGCCAAACTGGAGGAACAACTAAGGAACCTGACCTTGCTTCTCGAGACAGCAAAAGGAAAGAAAAAGGAAGCACAGTCCAGTGAGCAAAGGTTCACAAAGTGAGAGCCACGTACATGCTATGAATGCAACTCTCCAGACCATCTGAAGTATGAATGCCCTCTAATCTCTCAGGAGGAGAGAGACAGATTGAAGAAGGTGTTCGAAAGGAGAGCATCCAAAGCTGTTGCCCAAGCAATGCTCACAAGAACCAAAGTGTTAGACGTATCGGATCATGATGATGGCTACTACTCGTCTGAGGATGAAAAAGATGAGGAAGCATTCCTCGCCTTCATGGCAGCGATTGATGGAGACGTTACCAATGATGATGAAGAAAGCGCTTCAAACTGCGAAATTATGGTAACTACTAATCTGCCCTTATTTAGTGCATCTATATGTTTTGATGTCAACTCTGAACCATGTCACTCAACCTCAGAGGACATTTCTTATAAAAGAATTATCAAAGAATTTGAAAATTTTCATGAAATTAAAGATAAAGTGATTAGTGAAAATGTCTCACTGAAATCAGAAATTTCAGTTTTGACCAATGAAATCGAAAGAACGAGGTCAATCAGTGAGGAACTAGAAAAACTCAAGGATGAACATTCAAAAATTCTTAAAGATTTTGAAAGTATTTCAAAAGAATATGATTCCTTGAAGAAAACCGAACCTGTCAAATGCGAATGTACCTTTAAAAAGATCTCTAGGAAATTAGATGAAATTATGAGCGTTCAAAAACAGTCTTTTGATAAACATGGAATAGGATTTTTAGAACATCAGAATGAATCATCCACTAACAAGCATCCATTCACATCTGGGACTAAGAAATCACCCTTGAGCTCTGTCAAAGCCAATCTTAGTCCAAGTCATATGGTTGGGAAAGGAACTGTCCATCTCAAGGAACGAGTAAAGAAAAGTGTCAAGACCAAATGTTGGTCAAAGACTGATCCTAAACTGGCACCTTGGTATGATAACACAGTTTATAAACTGTCTAAACCAACTGTCGAGAGGAGAACTGACCTTTGTTTAAACTGGACAAGCATAGTGTTTCATATGCAAGGAATCCAGTTTCACCAACAAGCTAAGCAACAAGTAAATGTTGCAAGAAAGTCTGTTCGACATCTGGATAGAAATCCGAGGAGTTATGATAGATCACAGTTCTATTATAAAAGTCATCCGAATAGGGGGAACACCCATTCGAGGCCAGAGTCTAGACTATTTTATACTCAAAAGACTGTGATGGCCACTCACCCGAGAACAGTTTCTTGATACTCTTTTTAGAACAATCAGCTCAGGAAGAGTTCACACACCACAATCCTTTCTAGCGTGCATTCACGTAGCACACACTATTCTAAAAGAAAGGGTGATCATTCACCAAAAAGTGACTCAGTTTCACAAACTGTAAGAGTGAAACAAGTGTGGATACCAAAAAGTTGGATCCACATGACTGACCCAGCGGATGCTCAGCTCACATGACAGGAGAAAAGGATCTAATCAAGAACCTTAAAATGTACGAAGGAGCATCAGTCAGTTTTGGGAACAAAACCAAAGGACAAGTGATTGGATAAGAATGCGTGAAGCATAATGGAATTATCATTCAGAACGTGTCTTTGGTCATCAATCTGAAGCATAATCTTCTGAGTATAAGCCAATAGAGTGAAAGTGGATATATAGTCAGCTTTGAAGAATCAGAATGCCACATAATAGATAAAGTGATGCACAAGATCATAATCAGAGGAATCAGAAGAGGAGGTCTATATATTGTAGATTGGTCCAGTGGAGAAAAAGGAACACGCCTCATAGCACTCAGTTCCTCAGAAGGTGTAAATTGGTTGTGGCACAAGAGACTAAGTCATTTGAACTTCAAATCCGACATCTGGCGAAGCATAATCTAGTTGAAGGACTGCTTCATAAGAAAATCCAAAAAGGAGTATGCAAATCATGCCAGCTAGGAAAACAGACAAGAGCCTCCTTCAAGAACAGGCCAGTTACAGCAAGCACTGAAAGGTTCTTGGAACTGCTCCACATGGATTTGTTTGGTCCAGTTACCCCACCCACAATTGGAAAAAGAATATATACATTGGTAGTTGTGGATGATTACTCAAGGTACACGTGGGTGGTGCTGCTCAAATCCAAGGATGAAGTCAAAGTTCAGCTACTAGAACTGATCACTCGTATTCAGAATGACAAATGAGTGACAGTTAAGAGGATAAGATCTGACAATGGGATAGAATTTTGCAATGGACCTCTTATGGACTTTTATGCTGAATTTGGAATTGGACATGAGAAGTCTGCCCCAAGAACTCCTCAACAAAAATGGTCTTGTTGAGCGAAGGAACAAAACACTAAAAGAAGCAGTGAGAACCATGATGGCCAATACCGACCTTGGAAAATAATTTTGGGGAGAAGCCTTGATGACAGCCTGCTACACACAGAATAGAGTGCATTCAACACGCGGCTGCACAAGACTCCCTACAAATTCTACAATGGTCGTAAGCCTTCTATAGCTCATCTTCGTGCTTTCAGTTCTCCATGTTATATTCACAATAGCGGGAAGTTTAAGTTAAATACCTTCAGCCATAAAGCTGATGAAGGAGTGTTCCTTGGCTATGGACATCCTTCATATAAGGGATATAGGGTATTCAACAAGACAACCCAGCTTATGGAAATAACATGTCATGTTGTTTTTTATGAAGCTACTCTAGTGCGCAGGACACTTCAAGAATTGGGTCTGGAAAATCATGAGATCAAGGATGTCAATGAGGAACCTAGAATTGATCCTGATCATAATCAGACAGTTCCTCTGACTAGATCTATGAATGATATTTCCGAGACTCTAGTAGGCTCGGCTAAAATCCAAGCAGCCAAAAGGGTCGATGATGTAAATATCATTGTTGAGGCCTTAAAAATCACAAACATTGAAGATACCGGTGAAAAGAAGCCCCCTGAAGCACATAATTCAGTTTTGGAAGCAGAGCAAGATGACACCAATGAGGTCAATCTTGTAGATACTAAGGAAGCTGACTCAACTGTCGAGCCAACTGCATTTCAGAATCCAGATGCTGGCCAAAATGTTGTTCCAAAACAAGGAGATGAAGTTGCCCTAGAACAAGGAGAAGAAGGAGTTTCTGAAGAAGAGGAAGAAGGAACAGTTCCAGTACAAGGAAGGGAAACAACTCCAGAATCTGGAAGTGAACCAACTCATGAGGAACATCCAGCAGCTTCTATGAATCCAGTTGCTCGTGCTGAAGTCGTACCTATGAAGAAGCCTAGTTGGCTAAAAGATCATCCCAAAGAAGCCATCCTCGATGACATTGGAAACCATGTTCGAACCAGGCAAGGGACCACACTGATGTATTGCTTCTTATCTCAGATCGAACCAATGAAGATCACAAAAGCTCTTCAATCAACACACTGGATAAATGCAATGCAGGAAGAACTAAACGACACTCGCAACAATGTATGGTATCTGTTGGGATTGTATACTGAAAGCATATATGATTAAGTGTTTCGTACACTGGTATTCATGTATGAATCCGCAACAATGCTCGCTGTCTGATAGAACAATCATACGACGAACTATAATATCCTTTTATCTCGTGGAAAGGGATGACCATATGGTGTGTTGTAGATCACAGAGGATCATATGGTTCGCTTGACCTAGCGAGATATAAAGAGTATCACAGCTGAGACGGTCCCTGGATAGGCTGTCGGTTTAAGCTGCGGCACATCAGTTCATAAGTGGGCTTATCCTGGCTACTTGATGTGTCGGTACATTTTTTATGTATTGATGGGATCAACAGTGGGATGCGCCGTTCTCATTGACATATGAACGAGCCAGATCCCTAGCATACTTTCTGTGATCTTAAATCGTACTGAAGGATGAGGGGCACACACAGATTGACCACACTTTGATTTACTAGAGTGGCGGGTCTTACATGTACTCTAATACTTGTATTTCGGGTGTTGGCAATTTGTGTGTGGCCTGCTTAGTCTGGATGTATGGTAACATATCCGTTCAGGATGGTGACATTCCCTGATGAGCTCACAAAGGTTCATTATGCTAAACCCTGCAGGTTGAATTATTTAATTCAGGCATAAGTGATAAAAGGTGAGTGGTGTTATTCAGGAAATAAGAAATTAATTAATTGTGGCTGATTGTCATAAGCCAAATTAATTAATGAATGTCTGAAACCTTAAATATGTGGATCAAGTTAGTTTGGTGCAACCCGTTCCTAATAACGTGGTAATAAAGGGGCGAGTCAGTATTGTTACCGTGGTGAAGGTTAAAACAATACTTTATTAATTAATTAATGTTCTGGGTTGGACATGTGAGAATTAATTAATAAAAGAGGGCCCACTTTATTATTTGCATCTGATCCCTGGTCTGGCCCATAAACTGCTCTCAGCCCATTAGGGTTAGGGTTTCATAAACCCTAACACTATATAAACCCCCCTTCTCTATTGGATCAAGAGAATGCTGTGTGTACATTTCAGTAGCCGTCAGTTAAGAAACTAGGGTTTCATAACAGACAGAGAGAGAGGGGCGACGGCGGCTGGATCTGAGGGAGAAGATTGATCGACTTCTCCAAAGCTCGGATTTAACTTGGTAGAATAATCCTCACCAGATTTCCAAGGAGCAAGGGATACAGATCAGAAGATCAGATCTGTAGGAACAGAAAGAGGCCATCGATTTCTTCAAGAAGAAGAAAGCCATTGTTTTGTTCATATTCCGCTTCAGATCTGAATAGGCTTTCACCGTTATCATTCTCCGATCTGTCCTGTGGATCAAACGGTGAAACAAGGTACAATTTCCAATCCATCCTATGCAATTTAATTTGTAGGAGCATGCATAGGCTTTCGCATGGTTCATTTAATTGTATTTATTCCTGGTATCCTAAGAACGATCCTTGGCAAGTTTAATGGCAATTAATATTGCCCGTCGTAGACTCAAACCCTACAGTATCTGGTGGATCGACCTACACATCAGTCTGTGATTGGTACCAAGTGTGTCGTCAAGAATAAACGAGATGAGACCGGTACTATCATTCGGAACAAGGCAAGACTGGTTGCAAAGGGGTACGCACAATGCAAAGGGATAGACTTTGATGAGACATTTGCGCCAGTTGTCAGACTAGAAGCTATTCGCTTATTCCTAGCGTATGCAGCTTACCACAACTTCACTGTTCTTTAGATGGACGTGAAGAGTGCCTTCCTTAATGGTGAATTAAAGGAAGAGGTCTACGTCGAACAACCCCCAGGTTTCGAGCAAGGAAATCAAGTCTACAAGCTAAGGAAAGATTTATATGGATTGAAGCAAGCACCTTGAGCATGGTATGAAACTCTCTCACAGTTTCTGCTCAAAAGTGGATTTGAAAAGGGTGCTATAGATCGAACACTATTCAAAATAAAGGATGGAGAGGACATCCTACTTGTTTAGATCTATGTGGACGACATCATCTTCGGCAGCAAAAATACCAAGTTATGTGAAAAATTTGCCCAGTTAATGCAGAATAAATTTCAGATTAGTATGATGGGCAAGATGACATATTTTCTTAGTTTACAAGTTGATCAGTATGACGAAGGGATCTTTATAAGTCAGAAGAAATACACTCAAGACCTATTTAACAAGTTTTTTCCAGAAAAGACAAAGTCACTTAGGATTCCTATGAGCACCAATTCTCAGATCACTCTTGATGAAGAAGGAGAACCTATCAATCCAACTGCATACAGAGGAATAATTGGGTCTCTACTGTATCTAACTGCCAGCCGACCTGATAAATCGTATGTCGTGGGTGTATGTGCTAGATTTTAGGCGAATCCTAAGAAGTCACACATGAAGCGGCAAACAGGGTCGTAAGATACCTCAAGAGTACAGAGTCTCTAGGTATCTGGTATCCCAATACTGATGGAATCATGTTAAATGGATTCTCTGATTCAGATTTTGGAGGCTGTAGAATTGACAGAAAGAGCACAAGTGGAACCTGTCAGTTTTTAGGTCATAAATTGATTAGCTGGTTCAGCAAGAAACAACATTCTGTGGCCACATCGACCACAGAGGCGGAATATGTAGCATCAGCCAGTTGTTGTGCTCAAGTGCTTTGGATAAAGCAGCATCTTAAGGATTATGGAATAGGCACTAGATGTGTTCCTATCTACTGTGATAGCAACAACGTAGTTTCAATTTCAAAGAATCCGGTTCCACATTCTAGGACGAAACACATTGATATTCGTCATTATTTCATTCGAGATCACGTTGAGAAGGAGGATGTCTTGGTGGAATATATTAGAACTGAAGACCAGTTAGCGAACATCTTTACTAAACCGCTACATGAGGTTCGTTTCAAAGAGCTATACATCAAACTAGGTCTTTTGGAGTTTGATAAGATCTCGAGAGAAGGAGATGAAAATTGATTGATGCAAAACAACTGTTGAACCAAAAATGTTAAATCTGACAAGATTTTAATAAGACCAATTGTAGTTATTGCAAGTATGTTTGATCAATGTTTGAGTAAAAAGGGAAAACAACTACTTTATTTATTACAAAGAGGATGATACATTGTCCAAGCAAGTTACATGGAGTGTACATCTACGGGAAGTAGGAGGAAGCACATTTTGAATGATAGTAGTCGATGACAATCACCTTAGTTCCATCCTCCGTGAGAAGAGGGAGCCTCTTCTCAATGAGCCACCCAAGTTGCATGCCGTATGGGATGGTAACCTCAGGAAGATTTCTAAATGTCGTTATCAGGCGGTTGATAAGCTCGTTTTTCTACTCTCTTATCGCATTATTTTTCTTTTCTTTTATGCATTTTAGCTTGTTTTCTTGAATAAATTGAGCATGAATATATATTAGAGGGTGTTATGCTTGTCATGGTAAGATTTCGCAGGTTTTAGGCCAAATCCATTGGAAAATCCATACCGAAAGCAGATGTTCAAAGAAACAGTCACTTATTCTTCCATCAATTGAATCTGAGCTAATGGAGCATGTCATTTGAAAGATCTTTGAATTAGCTTTCCAATGCAACTAGAATCGGATCAATCAGAGTTCGGATGCAAAAGTTATGGCCAAAATTGTGAGACTGCGTAGAAGGGTCGGAAGCGGCAAAAATGGTCTCTGTTTCGACCGATTTGAAGTCCATATCGACCGGGGCAGGTCCATCTCGGCTGTGGCAAGGCTTATCTCGGCCGAGACGCGTGTTTTTGCAGCCCAAATTTGCACGTGATAGAAGATTTGAAAGGAGAAGATACCATATCAAGATAGGGACGAATTTTGGAGCAATTATACCATCCAAGGCCTCAACCCTACTACTATATAAACTCATAATTAGCTCAGAATTATACTCTCTCAGCCCCCTTCAGTTATTAATTATTTTTAGAGTTGTTTTACTTTAGTTTTTGTCAGAATTCCTCTTTAATTTTTA
>JAPKLW010001701.1:83173-144475 GCA_026898455.1 Plectranthus barbatus
TTTTTGAGACCGAGAGGAGATAATCACTAATTAATAATCTAGGTTTTGACTGCCCGACAAAGGAGTTGATTCCACTTTACCAGATTTTCCACCAAAAGTATGTTTTATTGGTTTGAATATTTGTTTCTTGCATGTTGATCAGATTGGTAGATTTCCCTAGAATCTGTGCTTTTTAATATTTGAATTTTTCACTTTTTAATTAATTATTTTGAAACCCCAAAAACCCTGAAATTCGAATTACCCAAACAAAGGTTTCAAAAACTATATTGAGTATATGATTTTCCCTCGGTGCACTATCCCTGTAGGTTCGACAACCTTCGGGTACTTATAAATTTATTTGTCCTATGCTATAATTTGTATGCAGATTTAGCATCGATCAAATTGGCGTCGTTGTCGGGGATAGTCAGATTGTATTTGTTACTGTTTTTTTTTATATCTTCTGGATTGGGTTTTTATTTATTTAGTTATTTCACAGGTAGTGTCGAGCCACGACAATAACTAAGGCAGTGGATGGGAGGTAACCCATTATTTTATCACTTTCCTTTTCAATTTTTATTTTCATTTGTTATTGTTTTCCCTTTTTATTTTTGAATTTTGAAATTAAAAAAAAACTTTGAGGTCTGTTTCGATCGAGGCAGAGTCTGCCACGGTCGATGCGGAGTGCTAGCAGCCAAAATTCCACATTGTTCGAGGTCTGAAGAAGACGGATAAAAAGTTGGTGTCTGAGGCCAACATTCGAGGTACAGTTTCGAGCCCTGAATCTGATTTTCAAACTTATTCTCTCTGATTTTCGAATAAGTTTGGGGGGAGGAAGATTGAGGGGTTTGAAACTATATTCGATCCTTTTATTTATTTATTTTTTTTTGTCACTTAAATTTTTGCCTAGGTAATTTTTATGAATTTGAATTTTTTTTGTGATTTGTGAGGAAAATCTTTAAGTAATTGAACTCTCCTGCAATATATGTAATGTTTGGTATTAATCTTTGATAAGTTGATTTGATTTCAATTGTGGTTGATTTGCCCATGAATGTAGAATACCGCATGATAGGGTCTAATTGAAACTTACACTTGCATGATGTTTGAGTAGATTGAAATTGACTAAGGAAGAATTTTTGAACCCAAGTGAGATTTGAGCCTTTATATGTTCATGAGAGATTTGCATGTATGTTTTCGTTTCTCTAGAACTTGCTTTTGTTCTGTTTTGAGACTGCATAGTGTGCACAATGATAGAAAATGATCTTAGGCCATTTTTGTTAGCCATATCTTCCTAAACATTGTCCCTTATAATGATTTATCCTTAGTTAAGCCCCTTTGAGCCTGTTACTTTTCTTTCTTGTCTATGAGTTAAAGAGAAGCATTGTAGTCCATCTTGTTCTATAAACAGGTGATTTGTTTCTTGTCTATAAGAGTTGGGCGAAATAAAGGGTAGATTGATGATTATTGTTCAAGAGGTAGCCTTTGAGTCCTTGATTTCTGTACTTGTCTATGAGTGAAATTTTGGATTCCTTCTTATCTATAAGTTGAGGTGAAACAAAGAATTATAAGAGGATAAGAAATCTTTAGTTGGTTATGAAAAAAAAAAGAGCTCGAAAAAAAAAGAGCTTGATTGGTATTGTAAAATAAAAGGAGAATGGTAGATGTCTTAAGAAGGTGAATTAAGATTGATGAGGTGGACGCACTTAGTTGATTTTGAGTCACTTGACCATATTTCCCTACCTTTCACAAAAAGCCTCCATTACAACCCTGTCAAAAGTCCTTTTTGATTCTTGATTTGTTTGCACAAATAAGCAGTGGAGATTTTAGAACTCTTGCAAGCCTATGGTAGAAATTTCTTCATACATGTTGTGAGTGCTTTCATTTGAAATCCAAACACTTGAGTGATGAGCGATACGCTTTCCTGTGAGTCTTCCGAAGTTGATGAATATCTTATCTCTTTCAATTGCTTGTGTGATGTGGATTGATGAACCTTGATTGTGATGAATCTTGTGAGGCATTGCACTTTCAACTGCTTGAGAATTCTTTTCTTCTTTTCTTCGATTGAGGACAATCTAATATTCAAGTTTGGGGGGTTTGATAAGCTCATAATTATACTCACTTATCTATATTTTTCTCCATTGTTTCAAGTGCATTTTATTATATTTTTACTTATTTCTGAGCATGAGTATATATTAGAGGGTATTATGCTTGTCATGGTGTGTTTTTGCAGGTTTTAGGCCAAATCCAATGGAAACCCGTACCTAAAGCAGCAGATGTTCAAAGAAACAATCACGACTTTTTCCATGGATGGAATCTGAGCTAATGGAGCATGTCATTTGAAAGATCTTTGAGTTATCTTTCCAATGCAACTGGAATCGGGTCAATCAAAGTTCGGGAACAAAAGTTATGGCCAAAACCGTGAGACAGCGCAGAAGGGTCGAAAGTGGCGAAAATGGTCTCTGTTTCGACTAAGGCAAGTTTCATCTCGACTGAGATGGACTGTTTTGGCAAGATTCTACGAGATTTTCACATATTTTGGGCAAGAATTGCTTGGGATTCAAGTTACACATCAATTTGGAAGCAATGAAGACCCCAAAAGAGAAGTTTCAACCAAGAAAATCATTCCTTTTCAAGTTTTGAGCTAAGAAGGAAAATATCAAATACCATCAATTCAAGAAGGAAATGCCCAATTTCATCAATTCCTACCATTCAAGAGTTTTACCCTACTCCTATATAAACTCATGTCTAGTTCATTATTAATCATTCCAGTCCAACTTTAAATTTCAGTTCATAGTTTAGTATTCTTTAGTTTTTAGGGCTGGAGTCAAAACCTTTATTTTATTGTACCTTTATTTTTCTACATCTTTATTTTAATGCAATCTTTAATTTTTGTTTCAATGTTTATTTTTAATATGCTAGGCTAGATTCTTTATCAGATTCTAGGGTTTCTCCATTTGTGATACATGTTTTGATTTGAATTCTTCAAACCCTTTAATTGGTTTAAACTCTTTGGTTTTATTTCAAATCTATTTTTCAATTGAAGGATCAAGAGATGAAAATTGGAATAGATTTTTGTTATTAATTGAAGGACCGAGAGGTGAAAATTGATAATAGGAAGTGAGAGTTTAATACATTTGATTTTCTGTCTGGCCAAGAAGAATTCAATTGTAGGATTAATCTGATTTTTATTGAGATTGATTAACTTGTGTTTTTGAGACCGAGAGGAGATAATCACTAATTAATAATCTAGGTTTTGACTGCCCGACAAAGGAGTTGATTCCACTTTACCAGATTTTCCACCAAAAGTATGTTTTATTGGTTTGAATTATTTGTTTCTTGCATGTTGATCAGATTGGTAGATTTTCCTAGGATCTGTGCTTTCATATATTTTGATTTCTTTTAAAAAGTTTTTTTCATAAAACCCAAAAAAACTCTCAAATTTGGTTTTGCCCAAACAAAAGATTGAAAAACTACATTCAGTATATGAATTACTTTCGTTGCACTATCTCTGTGTTCAACATACCTTCGGGTTATTTATAAATTTATTTGTCCTGTGCTATAATCTGTGTGCAGATTTTGCATCGATCAGCGGTCGAAGATGAAAGTTGCCCAATCTACGTCAGCCTGATCTTCAAATGCCATCATAGCCTTCCATACCAACGGTGAAAAGTCTGTATCCTGAGGAGGGTTGCTGGCAACCATCTGGTTACTTATGTCAAAGGTCGTCTGATAAGGCGGCTTGAGAAAATTGCTAGTCACTGTTGGATGGAAACCGACCTTTGCTACCCTCCACTGCTGCCATGTTGACCACTCAGGGCCTATGACATACTTGAGATAGTCCTTGACAGGAATGTCGCCTTGTTTAAGCCCAAACTCATTAGCAAGATAGTCAGCAGTCAAATGGAACTCCTCATCATTGAGATTGAAGTAGATCTTTTTCTTCGTGACCGTAGAGTTGTAGGCAAGTATCTTCAATAAGTCTCTATGAAAGGAATGAGGTTCCTTAGCCACAAAGGACTCAAGATGGTTGGCCTGCAGTTTCTCCAGCACTTCATTAAAGATGGCAGGGTTATTCCAGTTATGTCGCCAGAATCCGCCATAATCAAGGATTTTGTTCCGATGGATAGAGATCTTCGCAATAGCATTCACCATGTCAGGAGGAGGATCCATTCTCTGAAAATATTACATGGAGTGAAGAAACTTTTGTGAATATGAAGTGATAAATATTATTTCATGACAAGAGTATTTATTGGAGATTTCTTTGCAAGGATCGATGAATCAGAATTAAGTGCTCTGCATCTCATTACTCCAGAATAGACGTAAATGCAAAGAATACAGGAAGCTAAAGGAGTAGGCTATGCAATCAATCAATCTGTGGACGCACTGCTATGATTTTAAGATCACTTATTCACTTCTAAAAGAAGGAAGTTCAGATTCCGGGATCTCAAAAGTCTGAATCATATACAAGTGTATACAGTGTACAGTTAGGGAAACTGTATTGTTATGATCTGGATGTCAAGACAGGGAAGTTGAAGCAATTTCATTTCATTAATAATAAGTACATTATTGAAGCCAAAAGTCTACAATGTACAAAGAAAATAAATCATCAATTCCAATTAGTAAGCAGGACAAGGCCTCGGGGGATGGAAGTCAGAATCTCTGATGTTGGTCGGGCCTAAGAGGGAAGGGGATTCCTGCTTCAGGAGCCAGCTCAGCTACATCCCATAAGGAACTGGGACGTTAGACAGAAGCTCCAATGACTCCCGCACCTGGTTGAAGACATAAGCAGCCCAGTCAACCTCCTCCTCTTCATCGAAGGCCATCATTGCCTTCCATATTGGCGGAGAGAAGTCCAGATCCAGCAGAGGGTTACCAACAATCATATGATTAATGATGTCAAAAACCACTCGATATCTAGGCATCAACCAACATGCTGAGACCCTTGGGTGGAAATCAGCATCACCATCTCTCCATCTGCGCCAAGCAGACCATTCAGGCGCCGTCACACCCTGGAAACAATTCAGGACTTGAGTACGACCTCGAGGGAGACCCAAGTCTTTGGAGAAGGAATTAGGAGACCAGCGAACCAGTTTGCCATTGATGATGCCGATAATTTCGCCCTTCCCTGAGATAAGGCTAGAGTAGGCGGACGTCTTCAACACACTCTTCTGGAATTTATGCGGCCTTCGGCTCACTAACGTCTCAAGACCATTGGCTCGTAAACCCTTCATTACGTCATCATAAAACTAAGGATCATCCATATTCTCGATCTCCAACCCAATCCTATGAAAGATCTTGTTACGATCAACGGTGATAGCCTTTGCGGAAAACATGTTTGTGGATGAGCACAGTAGGGTTATTTCACAAGAATATAGGAAGTGGCGATTGAGGATATCTTCGTGGAGCAATATATATGGAAGAGATTGTGCGAAGTTTGAGAAAATGTCTGTTCGTTTAAATACTGGAACGACATTCCAAGAAGTTACAACGATTCGCATTTTATATTTAGAATATGAAGAGTCGTAGGTTGATTATCTGACAATTGTCTTGTGCAAATAAAACTAGACATGTGTTAGACAAGATCAAATGAAAAAGGCATATGTCTTCAAGTTGCCAGCGGATAGAGATAAGCATAATAGTCTGGGCAGATAATCTTTAGGGAACTGAACAACACATTCATTGATCACAAGAGATTATACAAAGTACAGATTACTAAAAAAAATAAGAGTTCAGTTTTTTTAAGAGAGGCCGAGGGAAGAAGTCCGAGGACAACAATTAAGGATGAAGATGACGCTGTGAAGGATAAAAGTCAAAATCCTCAACACCTGGCCAGCCTTGGATGAGAGATGGCACCTCATGCTCGAGTAGCCAACTCAGTTGCATCCCAAAATGAATTGGGATGTCAGGCACATTCTCAAGGGAGTACCGCACCTTGTCAAACACGAAAGAAGCCCAGTCGAACTTCTCTTCATCAACGAAGGCCATCATTGCCTTCCAGATAGGTGTTGTGAAATCATGATCTGTTAGAGGATTACCAACGAGCATGTGATTAATAATGTCTTAGATCGTGCAGTATCGAGGCATCAACCACCTCGACGAAGCTATCGGATGGAAACTGACGTTCAAATCTCTCCATTGATGCCAAGAGGACCATTCGGGAGCTGTAACCTCCTTGAGATAATCCATAACCGGAGCTCCATCATGAGAAAGTCCAAAACTGGCTGAGAAGGATTCAGTAGTCCAGCAGATCTATTGGTCATTGATGTTGCCAAATATCTCATTATCTTCAGAGATGTAGCAGTTGTTGGCAATCACCTTCAGTGTATCGTCCAAGAATCTATACAGTATATGGGTCACAAACTGTTCAAGGCCTGTTTGAGACTTCTCATTACTGAGTTGAAAACCACCGGACTTGCAGAATATTGAACTTCGAATCTATATAGATTAAGGATCTTGTTTCTCTCAATGGAAATATCACTCGCAGAAGTCATGACTAAGGATTCTGAAAAAGTCTTATTTGGATTATATTCTTAGAGAAGATATATTATCTCTCAAAGATTTGGAAGACGTTGTTTTGGGTAGATATCCAATGTTTTGAGGAAGACATATTTATGGAGAAAATTGACTGTTGATTCGAAAGGATATCTATCGCATTAAATGAGAGACACGACATTCCATAAAGGGAACAAAGCTCTAAGATTTAGATTCAGAATCTTAAAGGCCAACATAAATGTTTGACAGACGGTAAACTATTCATTGATAAGACAGAGGTTACACAGTTCATACAAAAGGTATTGCAAAACAAAATTACATCAGCTCAGCTTTTGAAAACAGTCAGCATATCAACGACAACCAGCAGTTAGAGGCAAAGGACTAAAGGAAGCTGTTTGGAAAGTGGTCAGGGCAGTCTCGAAGGGTAATAGTCAGTTGGCCCCAGGCGTGAACCTGACGTACCCTCAGCGAAGAAAGGAATCCGTTTTTCAAGGAGATAGCTTAACTGCATGCCATATGGAATGGGATCATCCAACAAGTTTTGCATGGCTGTCTTCAGACGATCGAAGATGAAAGCAGCCCAGTCGACCTCAGCCTGATCCTCAAAAGCCATCATCGCTCTCCAGACAGGTGGAGAGAAGTTAGTCTGCATAAGAGGATTGCAAAGCACCAACTCATTTATGATGTCAAATGACACCTGATATCGAGGCTGAAGAAACCCATATGGTGCTTTTGCATTAAAACTGTTATCATTACCCCTCCATTCCCACCAAACTGACCACTTAGGAGCTGTTTCATCCATTCGGTAATGCATAACAGGTATCCCATGGTGAGGCAGTTGGAGCTCTTGTCCCAAGAAATCTGCTGACAAGTGGAACTCTACTCAGTTGAGGTTGAAGGAGATTTTATCCTCGGAAATGATAGAGTTATATGCAATTACTTTGAGTAGATCTTTCTAAAAAGCAACAGGCTGAATGGACAAGAAGTTTTCCAGCCCATTAGACTCCAGTTGTTAATGACTTCGTAGTAGATATTTGGAGATCTCCAGTGTTCAGCATAAAGCCTCCGACGATTAAAGATCTTATTCCTGGCGATTGTGATCCTACTCATATCTTCTACGATGTCAACTGGAGCAGCCATTTTCAACAAGTATGTTAGAAATCAAGGAAGCAAAGGAGTTGTTAAGATGGTGATGTCTACCTCGTCAAAAGAGTATTTATAGTCAGACGCAAGAGTAAATCATCAAAGAAAGCGCCATCATTACTAGAAGATATGACTTGACAGATTGGAAGTAGAAAGGATTAAGTTGCAATTTAATGCTCATCTACCGTTTCAAGTCAGTCATTAATGGAAATAGTAAAAAAGGTTAGAAGGCTAAGAATTCAGAGTACATGAATGGTTGTGCGAACGTCATATGTCTCCCAGACCACATTAATGTCGAAGAATGGAGTTTAAAAGATGAGAGGCTATAAAACCAGAGGAAGAAACTGGCAGGATGACAGTTTATTGAGAACATACAACAGTGGTAAACTGGAGGGAGTGTAAATTTCAGCAAGGCAGACAGTTGCAAACCGTATCAAATAGCTTGCTGAAACTAAGGGAGAAGGAAACTAATTAAAGTCAGGGCATGCATTTCTGAATAGATTGAAATGATCGGTTGCACGCCGCATTAAATGCTCGTAGCACGATGGCGTATTACTCGGAGCAACGTCAACCTTTCCATGTGCTGCTACGGCTTGCCAAACGATCCGAACAGGCGCCTGTGTCAGCATCAATCGCAGTCGTTCAAGGCAAAAAGGAGTTTCAATCTCAGCTGCTAATTTTGATAGAAAAACGATCACCAAAGTACCTTAAACCCATCTTGCCATCGTCCGGAACACCCCACTCACTACAAGTCAATCAATCTAGATATCCAAAAGTCCCTACTCCGAGCCTTACCAAACCATTCATATTTTATCTCTAAGTCATGATGAAAGAGAATAATCAACTCATGGATGCCAGCACCTCTAATAATCCCGAACCATTCATCATCACAAAGGAAACCACATAGGATGAACTATTCCAAATAGTTAACAAATTTAGAATCACGAATCGACAGCTACTAGCATCTCAAGTCGTGAAGGAGAAGATTCTAAATTGGAGGAATTTCCTCTCACTCACCACCGACGAGTCGATTGCCAAAGAGATTGGTGCAAAGCTTATAACAGAGAAATTAACGAAGTTCTTAACTGCATGTCCCCAGAGATTCAACCCTAATCGTGCAGCCGAGTTCTACGAAAATGCTCTATTTGACATTAAAAATCGATTCTTCGAGACGAAGGTGGACTCAGTTAATATAAAGGTTGATCCCACTCTCATCGCTCATCATCTTCATTTGCCTCACACAGGAGTACACATCGCCAGTTATCTTCATGAACATAAGGAGGAACTGAAGACTCATTGGTTGAAATGGAAAAAGGCCGAGGTTAATGAAGATTTCAGAGCTGCTACTAAAGTATCCGAATTGAACTCATTCTATAAGACACTTAGTGAGATCACACTTAGGATGATATACTGTGGGATTGGATACCTATTTGAGTTGAGCAGCCCCAAATATTCCTTGATGATGGTTTTGATGACTGCCCCGGAGGAAATTGGGTAACATACATCTTTGGGCGAATACTGGAGAATGCGAAGAAAAACAAGGATATTCATACAAAGAGAAAGTTTTTTTCGAGTGTCAGCTTTAGTTTGAAGGTAAATATTTAATTAATTCAAGTTTATTTTATAATTTTGAATGTATTATTATTTATTTAATCATAAATAAAAATTCTTTATTATTTAAAGAATAGATAAGTTTTTTTTTTTTTGGGAGCGAAAGAATAAATAAGTTATAATTTAATTAGAAATGAATAAACAGTAAAACATTGATTAAGGATTGAATAATATTTTTTCCAAAATCCGACACCTTTTTCCACTTTTTGGGAAATGTTGGCAGCCTTTTGTTTTGACAGCTTTGGATACACAATTTAATTTGGCGGATTTGCACGCTTTTTCCTCTTTTGGCGGGTATGTTGCCGCTTTTTCAACAATAAACTCCAATTACGGTGAGCAAAATCGAATCGAAAATTGCAAATCAAACTAAACCGTCGAATTTTGGGTGATTTGAGCTAGTTTGAAAATATATGTGATTTAAGTTTGGGTTGAATTTTAGAAAACTTTTGGGTAATCGGTTTGATTTGGTTTGGGTGCGGTTTTAACCGAACCGAACCGAAATTTATATACATATATAAATTATTAAATATTTTGTATTTATTTATATTATTTTATATTCTATATAAAATATAAGGATTACTTTCTACAAATTGCAAAATATAAACGCAACAAACAAAACCTTATTATGTTACCCTAACCGTAATCACACGTTTATAGCTTCACGTTGTTCATCTCCACAACACTATAAATTTTGTTTGAATCACAGTTAATATTTTTATTTGCTAAACTTATAATTTTGTATTAAATTTGTGAATTATGGATTTTTATTTTATTATATTTGTGGATTGTGATTTTTATTGCATTAAATTGTGTTAATTTAGCAATTCCGTTTGGTTTGGTTATGGTTCAGTCTTAATATTTTCATTCGGGCGGTTTGGGTTGAATTTCTGGAAATTTGTGGTTCACGGTTTTGTGGGTTCGGTGCGGTTTTCAACCCGAACCGCCCGTTGCTCACCTTTACTAGTAGATACTAATACTAAATTTATACCATGCCCCCAATGCACGTATTAGACTGTATAATTTTATTTTATAATATTATAAGTGCTAATGGGTATGAATAGCCACTCTCCTTTTATTGATATGTTTAATAGCCATTGGTGTAAAAATATAAATTTTATAGTCACTCTTATATTTTGTCTTATTATCTATCCTATTTTTGGCTACAGGACAAAATTTACTTTATTATATTCAATTTCATATTTGTATTTAAAATTGCTTTTTCATTTATATTAAATTGGGACTCATTTTAAATTTGGTAGGTGAATAGTAATAACTATTCATTTATTTTATATATCTACCGAGTTAGATGAAAAATAAATTATAACTACAAACTTCTTAAAACTTTATCATGTCATTCATTTGCATACTCTTTTACGACTCTATTTCTTTCAAATTTCTCTCTCACATTTCTCACTATTATCTTTGTTTTCGTCTACATCTATATATTTTTGCTAAAAATATTTTGAAGATGTTTCATGCGAATAGATGGGTGGGATATAATTTTGCAAACGTATGTCTATTTTTGTTTCAGTAGGTTTTACTAAAAATTTTGAGAATTTAAACCCAAAACCATTCAAAATCATCATCATATTCGTTGGATGACTCTATATCTTATTATACCAAACACGACATCATAAGATATCGAGTTATCTGATGACTCGATACACTCGAAAATTGTTCTTCTATAATTTTCGAGTGATGACTTAAAAGTTATAAAAAATAATTTTTAAGTCACATGACTCAAAAATTATTTTTCTATAATTTTTAAATTATCACTCGAAAATTGTTCTATAATTTTATTTTCGAATGATGACTCAAAAATTATAAAAAAATATTTTTCAAGCCATCACTCAGAAAAATATAGAAATAATGACTCAAAAGTATAGGCTGTGGCGGCAGACAGTATGCAGTATCATGTGTTTGTCTCTCTATTCGTCTTTTCTTCAATAATAGTTCGCTGGCTAGGCTAGAGATTAGAAATAGTGATTGGGTGAAATATTAAATGCAGTTATTTAGGGATTAAAATTAAATAAGGCAGTTACATTCCCATTTTTAAGGAAATTCAAATCGTGGATTTAAGTTGGAAACTTATTTGTACAAATTTACACTTATATGCAATTCTTTTAACCTAATAATGCAGCGAATTTAAAAAACAAAAAACAAAATCTGCATCGTCCATTTTATAATCTGATGATCCAAAATTGGTCTTTTATCATATCTAAGAAATGGTTGTCATTATAACGCACCTATATATATATATATTACTTAATATTTTATCGGTCGGTTGGTTTATCGGGTAAAATTTTTGAAACCGAAAATCGACCGATAAGTTATCGGTTTTTACAAATCCAAACTAAAAATCGAACCGAACTGAACCGAACCGACCAAATTTCATCAGTTCGATCTATTTTTTTGGTTCGGTTCGGTTTGGTTTTTGCACACCCCTACCCGTGTGTCGCGCCTGTAACAGCTCAGCCTTTATGGCTGAGACAGGCTCACCCTGGTGGAACATGTCTATAAATAGGCATGCATTGTTTGTCTCCTGTTGCTGGTTCCCCGAACATCCGACATCAGACAACTCACTTAGCCAGAGATACTGCAATATTATTCTCATATTGCTGCATCTTTTTCGTTGTTCTTCTGCAACTCAGTTTCACCTCTATTCAGTTCGTCGGAGCCTTCCCGATTGTGGTGCTGCCTAAAAAACAACGAAGTCGCTTTACCTTTGGGGACAATCGTCGTTCAAAGAGCACTACATTGGCGAATTTGTCTTGCAGGAAGAGGGCTTCCTCGATTCGGTTGTGCTTGATTGCAATCTTTTTTGTTTTATTTCAATTTAATTTCTTTTATTTTATTTGTTCTCGTACTAGCAGTACTTGCAATAATACTTGTAAAAACTTGTTGTACTAGATATAATTACTTGCAGTGTTTTTAGTCCTTCTCTACAGATCATGTATCCAACATTTAAATATTAAATAATGTGTTGAGGATACTTTATAAACACATATTAGGAGAGGATTTGGTAAATTTTACATGGGAAGATTGTAATTCCCGTGAATCAGTAAAAACTTAATTGAAAATTACTCCCTCCGTCCCATTACAATTGTCATGTTTTCCTTTGGCACGGAAATTAAGAGTTGTGAGTATAGAATGAGTTAGTGGTATTAATATTTTATTGTTGAGTGTGAAAAAGATGTCATTTTTAAAAATATGACAATTTGATTGGGACGCCCAATTTGGTATGTGTGATAATTTAAATGGGACGGAGGGAGTACAATACATCATAATAGTTTAGAGGCGAGAGATTAATATCTCTAAAATTAACAGGAAGGCTAATCTTGTCAAATAATATAAAATATTTTTTGAAAAATCACTTTTTATCTTTATTTTGCCAACCAATTCTCGCCAATGAGTTTTATCCTTTATGTTTTAATGAGTTTTATCTTTATGTTTTATTATTATAAGAAATTGGCAAAAACTTGCATTTGGTACGCCTAAACGGTTTAGGCGGGTTTTATCATTACCTAAATGAGTTCACTCATCCCAAATAGAGTTTATTAATCCCCAATTAAGGTACTCCCTCCGTCCCACTTCATTAGTCCCTCTTTCCTTTTTCGTACGTCTCATATAATTGTCCACTTACCTAAAATAGAAAGTTTATTCTCACTCACTAATAAAATATTAATTTCCTCTATATCTTACTGCATTGGTTATTGTGCCCACATGGTAGGGGACTAATTAAGAGGGACGGAGGGAGTATATTATATGAATTTGACTTGAGTTAACGAATAAAACACGCTTAAACAGCTTAGGCGTGCCTAACCTGAAACCATCCCTAAGAAATTTAATTGGTTGATCCTTTTCTAGTATAATCCGTATCTTAAATCTAAAAATCTGAACTTGATGCACACGCAATTAAATCAAATCAAATAAATTTTATGGATTCGATCATTTTGTTTGCTTTCTTCTAACTCTTCTTCTCCAATTTTTCCCCTTATTTTTAATGTTTCTCGCTTTTTTAATTTAGGATATTCATTTATTTATTTATTTTGCTTTGGAAGCACAAACCCTCTTCGTTACCAATAGGGATGTCAATAGAGCCCGAAATTGATGGGTCGGTCCGAAATCGATGGGCTAAAATGCGGGTTAGGGAAAAAAAATTTCAACCCGAAATTATTTTTAACCGAACGGGTTGAACCCGACGGGTTGGCGGCCCGAACGGGCTGAGCCCGGTGGGTTGCGGGTCGGCCTGTAGGTCCGACAATATTTAATAATATATTTAATAATTTATTATTTCTAATATTATTTATATCCTACTATACCCATTAATTATATACCTAATTTTCTAGACCTAATTTTCCGTCATACAAAATCTCATCAATCTCTCTCAATGACGTAGTCCTTTACCCTCAAATCGAAAAATCTCTCATTTCTTTCTCTTTCACTATCTTCCACTCGTCACTCTCCTAATTAGCGTACCTACTCATTTCTTCCTTTCAAGAACCTTTAGTCACTCGTTGTTATGTTCACCCAAGTGAAAGCTATATTTAATTTTTAATCATTATTTTATCATTTTATACGTAGAGAAATGTACTTCTATTACTTAAATTAATTGGTATATAAGGATTGATGTTTTTTTTTCTTTTCAAACTATGATTATCCACTTATCTCTTTTTTTTGGCAAAGATATTGATATTTGATGTCTTTTATTTATGTTGGTTCATCATTTTCTTTTTTATTTTGTTTTAGGGGTTGTTAAAATATTTTAAGAAAATCTTTACAAAAATAAACTCGTAAATATTGCCAACCCGACGGGTCAGCCCGAAAATCGGTGGATTAGGGTTAGGTTCAAGAATTTTCAGCCCGATAAAAATTCAGCCCGATTCAACCCGGACCGAATAGCCCGCAGCCCGACAGGGTTAGCCCGAAACCCGACGGGTTAGCCCGATTGACATCCCTAGTTACCAATAGCTTCAATATTGACAAGGGAAGTGTAACACAAAATATCATAAATATATTTTACAAAATAATCGTAATTCTATAGTTTTCTTTGGATAAGACCTTGTGTAGCAATGACATTTGAGAAAATGTCATCAATATAATGATAATAAATTTGATTAACAAAATGAAAAAAAGAAATTTTCATCATCAAATGTCATGATATAGAGCTGCTGAACGATCCACAGAGTCATCCTCTCACATGCTGCCACTTGGCAGCATGTGATTGGATACTCTTATTTTTCGGATAAATTCACTAAATAATTATATATATATATATATATATATATTAAAATTCATAATTTTTTTTTAAAAATGAATCCAATATTGATACATTTTCATTCACAACCAAAATTTATATTTTCTCTAGTATTTTTTCATTTTGATATCTTGTTATGTATCCAAATGATTCAAATATTAACTTTTTAAGTGTATGCAATAAAAATATTATAATAATATAGTTATATTTAAATATATAATTAATAAATTAATAAAAAATATTATAAATAATATATATTGAAGTATAAATATGAAAATAAATTAAATTTTAGGTTGGGTGAATGTCATTGCTGTGAGTGAAATTGAGTTTTGTTGTGGGTTGTGTAGGTGGATGAGAGAGAAATTATTATTTTATTATTAGATTGGATTATGGAGTGTCATTGCTAGAGATAGTCTAAGGGGACGGTAGGAATGATTGATTTCAAAACTTATTATTAAGAGTCTTGATAAAACTATGCATTTAAAAATAAAATTACAAAATAATAATGTTAGAGTTGGTCTCCTGAGAGACGATCTCACTATTTTTTTATTGTTAGACGGACCTTAATACATCATTTCAATAAGTTAAATACAATATTTCATTTTTAAGAATTACATTATTTGCAACAAAGAAATACATCATTTGCAATAAAGAAATATATTATTTCATTAAACTCATATCACAATAAAAATGGTGAGACATCATTTACAATTAAAAAATACATCATTTCATTAAATTCGTCTCACAATAAAAATGATGAGACCGTCTCATCGGAAACTTTGCCATAATGTTATGAAATTACAATTGAACCCCACAACATTAAATGTGTATAACCGCTCCACTGCAAGTGTACAATGCCGGAATACAGACGTCATAACTATTTATAATAATGGTTGAGTGGCAAATGTGACAGATTTTGATTATTAAAACAGATTTGGCATTAATGATGGGGGATATAGGCAGCTACCCATTCCTATATTGTCAATTGTCATTCATTTCTATTGTTGGGAATCATAATTGATGTCTTCTTCTTTGCACCGTGAAACATGTGTGCCTTATTAGTCAATCCATTCTATAATAAATTCAATATTTTAATCAGTAATATATTGAATTATTGATGATTTTTGATAAATTTAATATTTTAAAAATAGCATATTATAAATGTAAAATCAGGAAATAAATTCTTAATTTAAAACATGTAAAAAAAATACTCAATTCAAAATTGAAGATATTATAAAACCCTCAATTTAGTTGTGGATATTTTAGATATTGAATGGAAAATTCATCTTTTAAGTTCGACCAGACTTCAAGTCCTGGATTAATAAAACTTTTATGTTTTCATATGTGAGTTCAAATTAAACATAAGAACTCAAGAAAGAAATCTAAGATTTTGAAAGGAACTTTAACTGTTGAAAAAGATGTTTTCTTTGTTGAAACATTAAGAACACGGCTAAAAACATTGTCTCAAAAAATATGCTGAACATATCTCAATGATTAACCATGTCTTTAATTTACTACCTGAGAAGTTTCCCTCGTTGAATTATCAACAACTAAATCTATAATAATATATATTTCAATATTTGAAATGTAACCTATTTTGAGATACCACTTTGATAATTACCCTAAAAATTAAGGAATAATCAGGGATGGATATAACTATTACAATCGATTTTAAAAAATATGTACAGATGCATAAAAAGTTTGGGAAAATGAAGTTTTTAATTCATTAAAATATAGCATTAAGCATGCCTGCAATAAATAACCTTTATTTTCCATCGAATTCTCTGTCAAATGACAAATGGCTAAGCATTAAAAGTGAAAACAGGGAAAAAAAATATGGAATTAAAAAAGAAGTTTTGGGCAGTTACTAATTAAATACAAATAAAATTGAGAAATAGAATTATTCATGCAAGACGAGAGTAGTTTAGAAAGAAAGAAAAAAACAAGAATTAATTTTCCAGATTTGCAGCATCGACTACCACCAGCTCCCGTATTGAGATATAGGGATGAAATCACTTTATTTATAATTTAAGATTACTTTATTTATAATTTAAGATGTTATGAGTTTGAAATTCCTCAAACAACAGAGTGTGTAAGTTTAAAATTGATGCATTATTATTAAGAAAAGGAGAGGCGTAATTGAATTGAATCGAACCAAATAATGTCTTGTTCAAGTTTAACTCTTTTCGTATCGAGCTGAACTTCGAACTTTTTTGTCGAATACTTTGAAGTTCACGAACTTTTTCGAAACTTAATCAATCTTAAACAAACAATCTAAATTTAGAATATATTTAAAATATTTATTATTATTTTGAAAATTAAAGTCATTAATTACAAAATTAATATCATCTTCATACAATTTTCTCATTACTAGAAAGATTTATCATTATTGTTACTCTTAAATCATGAAATACTATTTTTATAAAAATTAATTATTTTATATTTCTTATTAATTTTAGCTAACGAGCTTGCTCATGAGTTAAATACTAGGAGTTTTATCGATTCAGGACCCGAAAGATAGTTTAATTGTCAATTCAGGACCCGAAAGATTAATTGTCAATTCAGGACCTGAAAGATCACAAAAATTCTCAATCTAGGACCCGAAAGATCATACAATTCTCCATCCAGGACCTCAATATCAGGTCCTAAATTGAGAATTGTTTGATCTTTCGTGTCCTGGATTGACAAATCATCTTTTGGGTCCTGGATTGACAATTTAACTATCTTTTGGGTCCTAGATCGACAATTCTCCTAAATACTATAATGCTCAAGTTTTGTTTGTTTAATAAAAAAATGCACTTGAATGAGCTTTAATCAAATTACGATCCAAATAACTCACAAATTCATTTACGCCCTGATAAAAAACATTTGAATATGGTATTTAATTAGAGAGCATTTTAGGGCAATTTCAAGATAAGGTTAGGTGTGAGTAAAATCGAAAAAAAAAAAAAATCACAAATCAAATTTAATCAAACATTTTGGGCTGTTTCAATTCGGTCAAAAAAAAAAAGTTTTGATTTTGGTTAGTTTGAAAATTCTTAAATCAAACTATTATTTTGTTTGATTCGGGTTGAGGAATTTTTGATTCTGTTGGATTCAAACAGAACGAAATCTTCATTAATATATTAAAATTTTATATTATTAAATTAGATTATGTGTAGTATGTTTATGTATCAAACTATATGTTTAGTAGAAACCAAAACTAAGTTTTAGTCTGATTTGAGCACATTTGATCAGATAATTAGGTTTAAAATTTTTTAAATATTTTGATTGATGTTTGAACGATTCGAAACCTTTTTAATTGAGGTGATGATATACTTATCCCCACTCATGAGTAAATTTACCATATATAGTTCAATTATACAATTGATTGCCTTTATTATCCATTGAACACAAATCCATATTCGAATCCGAATTCGATCTGTTAAGCTCAAATTCGCATCTGTATGATAGCAAAATAAATCAGATAAAAACTCGACTAAAATTCAAAATAAAAAATAATAAAATTCAACAATAACTTGATATTATTTATATCCTACTATACCCACTAATTTTATACCTAATTTCCTATACCTAATTTTTTCGGTCACACAAAATTTCATTTATCTCTCCCAGTGACGTAATATGTTACCCTTAAATTGAAAAAATTCTTTCTTTCTTCTTCTTTCACTGTCTTCCACTAGTCATTCTCCTAAAGAATGTACTTTATAATCTACATCCTTTAGCCTCTCGTTATTATGTTCACCCAAGTGAAAGCTATATTTAATTTTATAATCTATATTTTATCATTTTATATATTAAAGAATGTACTTCTATTATTTAAATTAGTTGGAATATAAGGATTGATGTTTTTTTATTCTTTTCAAACTATGATTGAACAACTTTTTATCCACTTATCACTATTTTTTTGCGAAGATATTGTTGTTTGATGTCTTTTATTTATGTTGGTTCATTATTTTCTTTTTTATTTTGTTTTATGGGTTGTTAAAATATTTTAAGAAAATCTTTACAAAAATAAATTCATAAATCTTGCCAATCCGACGGATCAGCTCGAAAACCGGTGGGTTAAGGTTAAGTTCAAAAATTTTTAAACCGATAAAAATTTAGTCCGATTCAACCCAGACCAAATAGCCCACAGTCTGATAGAGTTAATCCAAAACCCAATGAGTTAACCCGATTGACATCCCTACGTATACCCTATTCTCATTAGGCTTCTTACTCGTTCTGTTCACATTTCATTTTCACCTTTTTTTTTTCCAAACCAATCAGCGACCCACGTGTCTCTCTTTTTCGTCTATAATTTATTTCTTATTTAAATCATTAATTTTAGTACAAATTATATATACTTCTTAAAATTTAATATCAGCAATCATTTTTTCAATTAAATAATTAAATTATTAAAAACTATTTAAATATAAGAAAAAATTTTCTTACAATGGAGAAAAGCTGACGGTGTTCATAAAAATCCATGTCATTTAATATAAATGATACATAACTTTATTAAAATAGCAAATGTTTAATAAAATAAATGTATTTCCGATGAGCACCGTCAGTTTTTCGTCAACGAAAAATTTTATATCCTATATTTGAATAATTTTTAATAGTTTGACCATTTAATTAAAAAAGTGAATAATCTATATATATATAAAAGTAGAACCCCAAGCCAAAAAAAAATTCCTGCCCAAATGAAACTTCTATATATAGTTGTACATATATTAGGAAAGAAAAAATAATTATGGAAGGTTTAACAACTATTACAACTCTTAATTAATGTTACAAAAAGATTCAATATATATGAAATGAAACAGATGAATTCAATATTGAATTCCTAAATGTAGCCCATAACTTAGAACGTAATTACTATAACTAAATTATAAATAAGGTAGTTATGCCTAATTAGCGGTATTCTAATCAAATTAATTCATAGTAAATTAAATTATAATTATGGTAGTTATGTACAATTAGTGGTATTCTAATTAAATTTATTCATAGTAAAATTAGTATAAATAGGATCAAAACTTCTTGAAGATCCGCATCCATACTTCGTTATCATTCATCTTCTAATGAGCAAATGGAGTCTCGAGTTTCATTGTAGTAGTAATATTGTGTAGAGAAATGAATGGAGAAAAAGGGTCATAGGATAACACTGGGAGAGTATGATGATGCGAAGTCCATTCACCTATTCAATAACATCTAATATTACTCTGTATATATTATTTTAATTATTTTTTGCTCTTGGTTATTTGTTTGGGTTTTATTAATTTTTTCCTCTTTGTCATGAATCTAGATTTACATATATTTTTTTAGGATGAATAATATTCCACTTTGTAGTAATATGATCACATGAGATCATGTTGTTATTGATGTTCTATATTTTGTATCTCATGTTGTTATTATGTTTATATTTTGTTTGATTTACACGCACATTAAGGCTTGGTAAGTTTCATTACATTCAGTTCTTATCTTTTTTTATGTTTTTGTTATACATCTAAAAATATTCTTAGTTAGTTAATAAATAATTGTTATGTTCAATTTACGGCTTCAATTTCAAAATTTAGTAGTCTACTTTTTATTCTTAATTTATATATAAATTTTTATCTATAAATCGTATCTAATCAATTCATATCTAGGAGAAGATAAGATAGCTCATTCTATATGGGAAATATTAAATGATAATTAACTTTATGATTGAATGCATTAATAATATTTGATTTTTGTATATATTTATTTACATATCTACATTTATACTATTCTTAAAAGAAATACTCTCAATTATGAATATTATTTCCCACGTAAACAAATCATTCAAATTAATCACTTATGGAAAGAAATTTCATACAAAACATCTAATATGACAGTAAATGGGATTATAGAAATATTTTATAAATTAATCTATTCAGAAATTTCTAAGAAATAAAATAACTTAATAAATATGAAAATTGGTCAAATGAGTTATTCTTTAATTTTAACAATTTCTTTGTATAAATAAATTATGACTATACATTAAGAGAAAAAAATTGAAAATATGAAAAAAATTAAAGTCACATGCAAACAATAGCAACTCTTATAAAAAAATGTACAAATAGCAAAAATTAAGTTAGAAGTCTAATTTATCCTTTATCATCACTTGATTATTTGGAAGGGTTAAATCAAAAATATCAAATCCCTTGATTTAGTTAAGTTATTGATGGAATGAATATCTAATTAGTTTTGTATTTTACAAATTAAATATAATATTTGTTTCATTATAACATATTTTATTGAGAAATAATTTAGAATTGATAACCAGATTTAAACAAAAAAAATCCCAATTCACTCCCTTTTATATGATTAAATGTGAATTTAATTTATTTTTAATTAATTGAATTCATATCCCTATTTCTAATTTCAATTCATGACACTCTTAATTTAATAAAATTTGAAAAATATATGGTGTCTACACCCAAATTAATTATAAAAAAATCTAAAAAAATGTGTTTGTTTCAAAACCACATCCAATTCATGTCTAATTTATTATTAATATAATTTTTAATTTTATAATTATTAATTTATTAACACAGATGTGATAACATTTTATTAAATACAATCCACACCCAAAAGTAAACTAAATATTTCATATTAAACATTTAAATATTCATTTGAATAAATATTTTTTTAATAATTAGTATTAAACATTGACTCATATATGAGAATATTTTATTAAATACAATTTACACTCTAAATTCACACATTAAATTAAATATTCAAAATCTTAATTTATATTAATATTTTAAGATAAAAATTTGAATTCAAACGCATAATATTATAGTATCCATTGTTTTTTTTTAAACAACAAAATGCCCACTCCACTTTAAATTTCTGGTTTGAAACCAAATAATAACGGTATTTACGTTACTTTTGCTATATTGTGTATTTTTTTCATAAGAGTTCATATATTTTACATGTCAAATAGTAAAAATTGTTATTTTAGAATTTTCCTCTTAAAAAAATGTAACAATTTATGCTTAATTACATTACCCAATAGATTATCAATTATTACTAAATTAATTAGGTATCATTAGTGGTGTTGCTCTCAAATTGTTTTAATTGTGGTTAGTGTAAATAGTTTCTAAATTCTTATAAATCAATATCGTTTTCATTTTCATTTTTCCATCAACATATACCATCATATAAAATTTGTTTATTTTTCTACTATTAACTTTTAAATTCTTATATTTGTTATTAGGAATATCAAGATGCAATATACAGAGGTGTTTGAAGTATGTAGAAATCAGAAGGCAAACATTGATTTATTTATTTAATTAATTTTTATCAATTATTATTATAGTTTTTTAATATATTGGAAGTACATGCTTTAAAAGGTTTATTTCTCACTAAGTGAATGGCTTTTTAGATTGGTAAGGTGTTATATTATCTTTTACTTCATCCGTCCCACTTTAATTGTCCCATTTTCTTTTTTCGTCCGTTCCACTTCAATTGTCCTATTACTTAAAAAGGCAATTTTTTCACACTCAACAATAAAATATTAATTCTACTCAACTTATTTTACACTCACACTCCTTGTTTATTATGCCCGATCAACCCGAGATAATTAAACCGGGACGGAGGACGTATTTAACATATAATCAACATTGTTATTCTATCAATGGTGCTCATGTGTTTTTTAGTCCTCAATTTTGAAATATCATTAAAAATTTCTTTATGTCCTCATTAAAAGAGTGTTAAATATTGTATGATTTCAAAATAAGTTAAAAGTAAAAATCTTAAAAAGTTATAAAAATATACAAAATAAATAGAAATAGACTTGGATCTTAAAAATAAATTAAAAAATAAAATGAATTAAACGAAAATGACTTGAAGATTAGACATGATTTTTGTGTAGATTTTAGTTGCACTTTATATTACATAACTGAATTGGTGACAAATAGTCTCAATAATATTTTCTAGAAAAATAGATTACGAAAATTGAGAGGTAAAGAAAAAAAAATAAATAATACACAAAAGTAATTTTATTTAAAGATGAAAAAATTGAAACAATATTGGATGAGATTCCAACAATGCATGCTTCAAATAAAATATTTTGCTTCATAGATGTTGTAAATTTTTAGGAGGACAAAATTTGGGAACAATATATTTTTTTTTCATTCCGAAAAGGAGAAATTTAGGAAGATAGCATGATTTTCCAAAAATGCAAAACTTCTCTTTACTTTCGATATAATTTTAATATCTCACTAGTATTGCACCCCACGCGATGCGTGGGTATTTTAATTATTTGTATTGAAATAATATATATTTATTAACGTGTAAATTATAAAGTTATATAATACTCCCTCCGTCCCAAGTAAATTGTCCATATTTCCTTTTTCGTCTGTCCCACAATATTAGTCAACTTTCCTAAAATAGCAAATTCTCTACACTCATTAATAAAATATTCATCCCACTAACTCCCACTACCACTCACATATATTGGTTATCGTGCCCGGTCAAATGTGGACAATTTGACCGGGACGGAGGGAATAACATATATAACATAAATTAATATATTTTTTATATATGATATTATAAATGACATTCGTTTTATTTACTCTGATTAATTTATTAAATTTCATTTGTAAGTCTCATATGAGTTTCTAATTCAAAACATTGATTATATATTATTTTCTTGAAAATCAAAAAGATATATATATATATATATAGATATATATTATTTTGTTGATATTGATAAGTTGTTTCATAGTTTATTAGTGTGCGAAGACTTTTAGTATTTTATTGCTAAAAAATCTTAAGCTTTTAACCTTTCATTTTTTTTTCTCGGCCAATTTTTTAGAACCAAAACAAATTATTATAATTGTTGTAGTGATATAAGTTATTTTTGTACATCATTTGATAAATATTTAACCATGTGCATGAATCATACTTTATGCATATTAAACTTGGTCTTTAAACTCCTTGTCATGCAATTTGATTAGTTACTCTCAAACGTGTTTGAAATTTACACACATCTAACTCTCTCTCTGTCAACTTTTTACTATACTCAATTATGATATTATAATATGGTGGTTATTTTCACTTTATTGATATTATTTATGAGGCTCAAATAATAATCTCAATTATGTTAGCTTTCATCCGATATTATTTTGATCCCCGATAGTGCATATACCTCATAGTAGCTCGATATAGAATCGTACTATTTTCATGTGTTTGAGTTTTTCTTCTGCCTAAATAACGTCACTATTTGAATTCCTCATTACGAAAGTCGTATTTTCTCAATGAATATTGTAACATCAACACATATGTTTCGATTCTCATTCACTCGTTTCATCCATTTTGCTAATCTCTCCACTTAATTTTATATGTTCATCAATATATTTATTCTTCCACTTTGTTGATCCATTAATTGCATTATTCCAAAATAACTTAAATATTAAAATAAATGTTAATAAATTCACATGTGGGTCAAACCTTCCAAATATTTTTAACCATATTATGTGATACATCTTATCATTTACATAAATAATCACTTTTTGATTAAATAAATTTATATAAAAAAAAAGACTATTGCACTTGTGTTTAGTTAGTTGCTATTTCACATGAATTCTTTTGCGACTATATAACAGTTTGATTTAATATTCATTCATGAATTATCTTCTTTTTTTTAATTTTATTAATATATTTTCTTAAATACTATATGTCATATAACTATATATCCGATTTGCTATTATATTTGTGACTACTTTTGTGTTTGTTTTAATTTATTATTTATTTAATAATAAATAATAGTAATATTTCTTATTCATTTTTCTTGATATTTAAAACGATTTGTTTACATAATTATATAATTGATAATTATGTAAATATATATCTTTGATTAATAAAAATCATGCACTCGATCTCATTGATATTTTTGAGCTAATAATCAAGTAATTATTTATTTCTTAATTTATAAAATTATATAATGTTTTATAATTTATATTTTAAGTTGGTGGTTTGTAATGAATTAAGTTATTTTTTAAGTGGGAACATTATATTCTTTAGTCATGCATTTTTGTGAGGAAATAGAATGATTATATAAATATTAGTAATACTAAAAAGTACAAAATTAAATTGAAATTTTAGACATTAAGAATTTTTAAAAATTATTTCAATTTCTCATAGTTTATTAATAGACTTTTATTACCTTTTCTTAGTAAATCTAATTATTAATCAAATAAATAAATAACACCATAGTACCGATTAATCTTACATAATCAATTACTATTATGTTTGCAATATTTTTTATCATATGGATAAGGAAGTTTCATAAAAACTCAAAAAGCAAAAGAAAAGTAATGAAGTGTAGAGAAACAAATAAATGAAATAAATCATACAACGCAAACTACAATCATGTGTTGATCTCAACATTGAAATATGAAACTTCAAGCAAATATGCATTCTTTTATGTTTGTCTTCCTCCTTACAAAATACTCTTCATTATTTGAATCTCAATTTGAGACCAAATAATATGATCTACAGTAACAATAAAATAAAAGAAGACTAAGCTAAACAAATAAGCATAATTAAAATTTTCATTTGAGAGAGATAGAGAACTTGTGAAATTGAAAATAAGAGACTCATATTTATAATGTGAATATAAAAATAGAATGTCCGAAATTTGATCATATACTGTCATGATTTAAGGATTTTGTTTAATTTGATAACTTATTCTAAAATAGTGTTGAATTTACTTCCTTAATTAATAAAATTATGTATTCAATCTATATTTATATTTATAAATCAACTAAATTTGGAATATTGTAGACCAAATCAATTGTAATCTCCTAATAATTCATATGTTGATTTGGTGATTTAAAATTGTTTAACCAAACTTATAGATGTAGTAAGCATTAACGTACTAAAAATCCCAATATATTGATATAATTTTATTTTTATTTAATATCTATCATTTTAAAACTAAATATAAGTGAAATTTATTAGGATTTTAATATAATTAAATTTGGATTGGATTCATATATAAAGCAACTCAGGATTCATTCTCAATTTAATTTTGATTTTAAATTAAATATTATATTGATTTTTTTAATAAATTTTAAAATTAAATTAATTATTAACAAATTAAATAAATTATAAACTAAACTAATCATAATAAATATTAATTAAATTGTACACAAATAATTAAGTATTTAATATATGAGTGACTAATCCAATCATACATATCAATTATGTCCAAAAATATCACAACTTAATTTTACTTATTAATTAATGAAGTAAGATGTTCAATTAATGAATCATTAATGCAACTGTAATTACCATATCAAGAATCCGGTATTGTTTTAATATATATATAGATATATATATATATATATAGATATAGATAATATATTAGATATAAATATTCCCTAAAATATATAGATTAATTATAAGATTTATTTGTGTACCCCAATTTCCATAAAGTTCACATTTTAATATTGAAGAATCCCTATAATGAATTTAATTCAATTTAAGATATATATATTTTCCTACAAAACATTGACTTGTATTCTTCTAAAATCAATCTAATTTATTTGTAATTCATTTATACATATTCTCCTAAAATATATAGATTAATAATTTAGTAAAAATCAATCTAATTAATTTCTACATATTTCCTGAAAAAATTGTGAAAATACAAAGTGAAATAAATATAGAATGTTTAACACAATAATTAATGAAGTGAGTAGTCCATTAAATGAACCATTAATGCAACTGAAACTTACCATATATTACATCCGTTATTGTTTTAATATATATATAGATTAGCAAGTTATAAATATAATATTTATTTTTTAAAACATATTTACTCTTAATGATGTGTTTTATTGCAGATCACGCATATTAAATATTGGCATAAAGAAATTTTTTAATAAAAAATTTAAATTGAGTAATATATAAATTCCACTACATTTTTATACTAAAAAACTAAAGTAAGTAGTCAATTGATAAGTTTATATTTTACTAATTTATCTGTAGGTATTTAGATTCGTTTTCATATGCATGATTGTGTCTTAGTGTATGTCATGTTTTCGTTAGAAGAATTTTGTAGGTTTTTCTTGAGAAAAATGAGAGAAAAAACAAAGGAAGATTCGAGTCGGAAGTTTGAGCTTTGTGACAATTGACGCCCTTTTCATAATGGGTGTGGTAAGGAGATAGAACAGTCGATATAAAGTTATGACAGACGAGGAATAAGACAATATTATGTGTGATGATTGACACGAAATGTGCATCGATCGACATAGAAAGTACAAATTTTTTAGCCCGCGGGTTTTTGGAGCTTTTAACCCTATTTCACTTACCTAACCCTTTATAGTATATATCTATAGACAATAGGGCATTATTTGTAGCATAATTAAACATTTTTAGTTTATTTATTTATAATACAAATGTTTGTATGCATATTTAGAAGAGATGAGAAGTCGTGGTGAAGTAGTGATGAATTCAAAGAATTTGTTGAGAGGATTTCATTTAATTTTTACATAACAAAAAACACATAGTTAAGCAAAAAATCAGCTCATAATAATAATAAAATATATACAAAATCATACATCAAAATCAATTTCAATACTATGTATAAGCTAAAAGGCCAACATTAAATAAAAATAATTTTAGGCTCCTCTTAACTCTCAGCTCTCACCCTCTCCTTTTCTCCCTTTCCTTAACAATTCGTCAGTAAAAAGAGATATTTCACAATAAAAATGTCTTATAGTTCTATATTCCTATTACTAAAACTAACCAATTTTCTATTTAGGGATCTGAAACATACCTTCGTCTCTAAGTAGATTCACCAACACAGTGAAGTGTGTATAGAGAGTGGATAAGAGAAGACAATTGTAAATCAATTATGATTAATTTCGTAATTTAAAGCTCACGGTATATCTTTACTAAAAAATTTAAAATTTATTTAAGATATATTAAATTTTAATATTTTATTATTATATATACACACAATAAAATAATTAATATAACTTATAAAAAATTATTTATATAAATATATATGCACCCTGCGCAACGCGCAGACAGAAAACTAGTTAGTACTAAATTTGAAAAAATTCATATAATTTGTATTAAAATTGATGTTTTGACCATTATTTTTCGCTCTCCGCAATTGATTCATCTTCTTCTTCTTAAAAAATAAGCTAATTTCTTTTTATCCTCTTCTTCATTCTTAACATTTCACAAAGAAAACATACTTATGTCTCTATATTTAATAAATTAAGGAATTATATCTCATTTTTTATTCAAAGTTTAGTTCAATTAAATTATTTATATTATACTATTGACTCAACCGATAAATATCGAATAATATGATTGAGAATAGGCATTGGTCAGGTTGTACTTTTGTTCAGTAGGCAAAGTTAGGGTTGATCATGTGTCAAGTCGGGCCAACTATTGCCAAACTCGAGTTCAACTAAAAAATTCTCGAGTAAAAAATCTTAAGTTCAAGCTCAAACTCAACTCGATATAAGTTGAATTACTCAGATTTCGACTCAATAAAAATTCGTTTAAGCTCGTTTATTAAAATTTGTTTATTAAACGAACCAAACTTGAGCTTTATAATATTCAACTCGTGAGTTCGCGAGCAAGCTCGTTAATTAAAACTTGTATTAAATTTAAATTATTAATTTTATAAACTTAATATTTCAATATTTAAGAGTAACAAGTATGATGAATCTTTGTAATTATACAAAACAATTGAATTTGAGTTTGAATATTATTGGGGCCAAGGCCTAAACGAACCTTTTTGAGCCCAATAAGAAGGGCCATAGTCTCAGCCCAAGCACCTAGACTAGCTCCGGGAATACAACTTGAAAGCACCTACATAGCTCCGAAGGAGCCGCTGAGGTGCAGCTTCTCAGGTCAACCTCAAGCAGGAGCAAAACACATCTTGAAAAACAGGTCGGAAGGAGGATCTCACCTTTGGAGTTGCGCAGGTGCAGCTTCTCAGGTGAACCTCAAGCAGGAGCAAAACACAACTATAAGAAGTAGGTCGGAACATTCTTAAGATTTAAATGCTCTGAACACGTCATTTTTCTCGGCATGTAGTGGTTAAAGCACCTTACCTGTGGCTGAGAGGTCACATGTTCGAGCTTCCAGGGGGACATCTGGGTGTGTGAGTGGGTGGGTGTGTCTAAGATTATTGTAAAAAAAGTACTCTCTCAATTCTTAAATGGTCACAGTAGAGGTGATTGACCCCATTCTTTCATCCATGACCTTAAGTACTCTCTCTTCTAATGCTTGAACTAGTCCATGAACATGTGCTGAAAGATTTGAGGAACTCACTGGATCGACTTGAACAATGGTGTTGGTGGTTTCTTCAGGAGTGACTGTGATAGAGGTGGAGGGATCATCTCATGTCTCAAGCAGAACATCAACTTGAGTTTCTAACGTGGATGCTTCAAGTTGGGCAACAACAACAATAGACTCTAACAACCTGACTACCTTCTGGGATAAAATAATAGGATCATCAGCAGTATATCGCATAATAGGCCAATGATTTCATTTGCAAAATTTTCCAAGTCTGTGCTGCTCAAGAACGCACTCCCTCAGAATTTGATCTTGTTTGGTGTCCAGTCCCCCAACGAGGAATTCTGACTAGGGTTTGTAGCCTGAGAAACTAGTAGGACTTTTCCTCTCCTCAGGGAGTCATATCGATTGTGAGGAAGAGCCCCTTCTTTGGATTTAGAGAAGGAACTTCGCGTGATCCAGTTTTTTGCCTGAACAAACGAATCTTCTCCAACCTCATCTTGATCTGTGCCATACTCCTTTGAAGTTTTCCTGGCCTTACCCCCATCCAATCGTTGCCCAAAGCTCTTTAGACCGCCAGTATGTCCACCCGAGATGGCAGTACATGATTGCACGATCCTCCTGGTTAAGCTGGTGAGCGCACATATCATAAATTCTCCACCTTCTCAATTCTGCCCGCAGATTTGGAAAATCCCTGATGTATTCTAAGTAGTATTCTTCGATCTCCAGATCAACTATTTTCACTTATGGCATAGGCAGCTTCGAAGACATGATCATTTTGCTCATCATATGGTTGCAGTGGATGGCATAGGCTTCAGATTCAATCTGCTACCACATCCTTGTGGGGGTTTCCAGCTATTGGCACAATGACCTTTGGATATTTGCAACTGGACTGAGTGTAGGGATAGGGGCGCTTGTCCCAACGATAAGGTGCAGTCATCCTTGTGAAGGGTACATAAGGATCATCAAGATTCACAATAGAAGTAAGCTCGATCTCCTTTCTCTTATATCTCGAGCTTGCTTCTCCCTGGGAGGATGAGCTTGGTACCACCTAAACAAAAGAATCAAACATTGGAAGTAAGTTCAGTGGTTCAAGTGTGGAAGTTCCCACACACTCCTGCTCAATAAGGACTCCGTCCAACTCTGTCTTCTTCACTCCATCAGATTGAGTCAGGCCAGCAACCCCTTGCACTGCTGCCTGCTCCAACACATCTTATGAAATTGCCAGTTGTACCGGGATGGTCGCTCGATCATCTTCAAAATCAAATAGAGTCGGGTCAACAACCTCTTGCTCTATTGCCTGCTCTTCAAACATATCAACAACATGGCTAGCCTCCTCTTGCGTGACTACCGGCTCTTCTCTAGAATAACTATCTACCAAGGCAAAGACATCATCAACCTTCCACTAAGCTGCTTCTGCTAACAACCGATTGAAGGCTTCATTTGAGAGGAAGTCAGTCTAACCCGACCTGGATTCTCCAATGGTGAGTTTGCTGGAGTCCACAAATCCTGTCTGAAATCCATTATCCTCATTAGCAACTTTATCCTTGCCTTGAATTGATCCAGAAAGAACTTGAGCCATAACTTCTCAATCCTCCGGATCACTCTCTACAGTAGCCGCTTTCTTCCTTGCCTCTGATTAATCTTTTATCTTCTCAAAAGCTTCATCGCTGGCGTTAAGATTAGCAACCAGGGCAATGTTTTCTACAGTCTTTCTGATGCGTTCCTGGGCTAGCCATTCTTCAGACCTCTTCTTTCTCTCTCTCTGCTTAGTACCAGCCTCCATCTCCTCAGGCATGGGAAGCCTTTTTCTCTGCATTCTCTAGAGGGTATGCTATGTGGTTCCGGGATCTGGTGCGGGCTCTGTTTGGTGTTTCTCCACAAACATTCTCCTCTTCTTATTTGGCACATCGGCCTCAACAGGTAGAGTCAATGGTATCACCGCAGTGGTACTAGTCTGGGCTCCCGGAGCTTCAACCTCCTCCATCTCCTTGAACATATGTTCAACTTCTGCCTTCCTCTTCAAGTCGATCCATTGTTCCTTAGACATTGTTAGAGCCAACGGTGGAATGTACTCACCTTGGTCCTTTGCATGGGTTACTTCTACGGATGCAGGTACTGCTGGATTCATAATTTTTTTTTCAGACAGGCAAGTTGACTTCTTGCAGGGGGCATGCGATTACTGAGATTTCTTGAGGGTGGGGATGTAATCGGTACCTAGTAGAGGTTCTCCCTTGTCAAGTTTTTCTGCATGCATCAAATTTTCCAGTAGATGGCTTATCGTCAGCCAAAAGCTTACTGTATGAGCGAAGATCTGATCTTCCTTCATCTTTTTGTTTCTTCTTACATTCTCTAACAACCGGCCATAAATGAATGAGGCATGTAATATTTTCTCAGACTTAGTTCAGAATGTGAACTAGTTTCACACTACAACATGCGAATGACTATATCACACAATAGCTTGTAGAAATCAATGAGGTGGGTATTCTTGGTGCCTGGAACCCAATCAACATGAACATCTGGTCTCTTCCACTTTTGCCAACATTTCTTCATGGTCTCTGTTTCTCTTTCCTTGTACAGGGCAATATGGGATCCTTCCTTCCTCAGTGAATACATATTGGCTATATGTATTCACACTGCAGCATGCGAATGACTATATCACACAGTAGCTTCTAGAAATCATTAAGGTGGGTATTCTTGGTGCCTGGCACCCAATCAACATGAACATCTGGTCTCTTCCACTTTTGCCAATATTTCTTCATGGTCTCTGTTTCTCTTTCCTTGTACAGGGCAATGTGGGATTCTTTCTTCCTTAGTGAATACATATTGGCTAGTAGATCTGGATCCACCACTATTTTCTCCCCAAACACAAACGTGGTGAAGAATGATTAATCTTTAGCTACCATGGCTCGTGCATAGAACTCAACCACCATGTGTGGATGGAAGCGATTAGGTCTTGCGGTCAGATACTCGATAAGGCCTTCTTTCCTCAGCATGTTGACAAGACGTGAATCCTTGTTCTCCTCCAACCACTGCACATGCATCAACTTCTCTTTTTCAACTTGGCCAGTTCGCTACTGTTCAAATGCCAGAGAGTCTTTTGTTTCCGTTTCTTTGAAGATTGAGATGAGGCGGCCATAACAAATAGAGGTATCGAAATCATTTGCAGAGGTGATTCCAGTGAACGACGACTCATTCTCTGGTAGGGTTTCAGGAATGGGGCCTGAAACTGGCATGGGTTCAGAAGGTCCGCCTTCATGAGATGATTGAATGTGTTTATAATGATCGGCCATTACTTATGATGATGAGAAATTATTGAAGGAATTTTTTTGGCAAAGAATGTTTCAAAATGAAGGTGTTCGGAGCAATGAATGTCTTAGAGAGATTTCAAAATTAGAAAGGTTTGCACATTAAATGCAAAACCCTATTTATCGAAGATTGGTAAATAGTTTGATTGAGATGAATGGTTAGGATTGAGCTTCAAGTAAAGAGACCGATGATTGGGAGTTAAAATAACGATTGAAATGATTTTGATCAACAACTAGAGTTGTGAGTGCTGACGTGGGCACGTTCTCGAGCGTTGTTCTGATAGACGTGGCAATATGGCATTTGACTGTTGACTGTGATTGAAAGCGCACGATCCTGTTGTATTTAATTCCATAATAAATACGGGCGTGTCGTATAAGCAAAGCTGACATTCAAATGTCCCGCCTAAATGTGGTCATCAACCTGGTTGACAAGTATGAAAGTCTTCAGAGTTAGTACGAGCGCATAAGCTTGGATAAAAAATGATGTCAGCACGGATCTCCATCATCTTAGTCTTCAATCTTTAATTCTAAAAGTGAGAGTTTGGACTCAAATTTAATCTGCATCTCTCCATCTTCATCCTCGAAAAGATTGAGAGATTGGACTCAATCTTAGTCCGCTACACACCGTCTTCAACCACTTGTTAATATCAAATATTTGATATAACATTTGAGAATGGTTACTGAAAGGCATACTAAGAGCTTGGACTTAGTATCAACCTATTGTAGGGTTTTTCCGTGAATCGAATCACCAAAACCAAACTGAACCGAATCGATTTATGGATATTGTGCATAATCAAATACAAGATAAAACCTAGCATGCTCCTATGAATTTAATTCGCAGATTGTAGATTGAGGAATTACTATTATGCCGTAGTGTTTGAACCGATCTTTCGCGTTTAAATTTCTAACTTCAATTCAACCACGCGATTCGATTTAATCTGCGGAAGCAGAAATTAGCAATCTAATTTCTTAGAAAAAATCGAAAACAAAGAGAGAAGAAAAGAGAAATCTGTTCTCCAGATTAAATCTTCAGGGATGTGTCCCAATGCTGCTCAGATCTGCTACTGGTGAGGATTCCACAGATCTGTGTTGTAGGCCGGAGCAGAAAAATCCTTCTTCTCCCCTCTACAGGCGCCGCCCACTCTCTCTGCCTCTAGGGTTTCACTGATTTGAATGTGTTCAATAGTATAGTGGCTATGGTTTCCAGAGAGAATGGTCTATTTATAGACCCAGGGTTTTATCCCTAATGGGCTACTGGGCCCTTTTTCAGCATATTTAATTGGGTCAGTCCTAGGACCTAATGCAAATAATAAAGTGGACCTATAATTAATTAATTCTCATGTCCACAACACAGGACATAATTAATTAATTAATATTAATTCTTTTTCACCACAGAATTAATACTGACCTACCCCTTTATTACCACGTTATGAGAACAGGCTGCATTAATTGAGAATTCCCATATTTAAGGTTACCGGACATTCATTAATTAATCGGAGCCTCTGACAAGCTCTAACTACAATTAATTAATATCTTATTATTCCTGAGTAGTACCACTCAATCCTTATCACTCGTGTTTGAACTTAATCAGCCTGCAGGACTTTGACACGATGAATGTTATTGAGCTCCTCAGGGAATGTTCCCATCCTATTACTCGGATATGGTTACCTAAACCCAGTCTCAGGCGGTACTACACGAACTGCTGTTACCCAAGATGCGGATATACGAGCACGTTACTTAGGCTCTCCACCCGTGCAAACCCCTAAACCTTCGTTAGGTTTTGGACTCAATCAATATAATGAGATCTTATATTCGCTGATGTCAGACAGACGAATATATCTCACTGCGGTCCATCAATACGCCACCCCTTCGTACCAGCATGTCAAGTAACCAAGACAGACTACTTATTCCGACAATGCCGCAGCCATCTGGACAGACGTATCCTCATACGTTGTCTCGGCAGTGATCAGGTTTATGTCTCACTTGGTCAATTGATCATACTGTCTTCTGCGATCTACAACACGCCGTATGATCGTCCCTATCGGTGAGACAAAAGGATACCATTGTTCATACATGTAAGATTGTTAACAGATAGGAGAAATAAACCGTTGTATACTCATTATAATAAATGCTTTCAGTATACAAAACCCATCACCTATGATAAAAAATAAGAGCTTGGATTTAGTTTTATTCCGTTTCCTTCAGAAATCCAAGAGAACGAATGAGAGCTTGGACTCATTCTTCTCTTTCTTCAATCTCATCAAACTCTATAAGACCGAGTTTGATATAGAGCTCCTTAAAGCGAGTTTCTGGAAGCGGTTATGTGAAGATATTGGCGCTAAATGTCAGTACAGATGTACTCCATACTTATATCTTTCTTCCCGACATGATCATAAATAAAATGGTGTTGTATGTCAATGTGTTTAGTTCTGGAATGGTGAACTGGATTCTTCATGATGCACATTGCAATATTACTGTCGCAATAGATGGGAACACATCATGAGTCCACATCATAGTAGAGCAGCTGTTGTTTGATTCATATAATTTGAGCACAACAACTAGCAGCAGCAACGTACTCCACTTCTATTGTAGACATTGCGACCGAGTGTTGTTTCTTGTTGAATCAACTTATCAACATATGCCCAAGAAAATGACAGGTTTCACTCGTGCTTTTACGATCAATAGGACAACCTCCAAAATTTGAGTCGTAGTATGCATTGAGAGTAAGCTCGTCACATCTGGGATACCAGATTCCAAGTGACTCAGTTCACTTCATATATCTTACTATCCTCATTGTTGCATCCATGTGCGACTTCTTTAGATTGACTTGAAATCTTGCACAGACTCCGATGGCATAGGAAATGTCAGGTTGACTTGTTGTCGAGTACATGAGTGAGCCTATGATTCCTCTGTAAGCTGATTGGTCAACTGACTCTCCATCTTCATCTAGTGTGATCTGCACACTCGTGCTCATTAGAACCTCAGACACTTAGTCTTTTCTGGAAGAAACTTGTTGATCAGGTCTCTGGTGTACTTCTTCTGATTGATGAAAATCCCTTCACTGGACTGATGGACTTGTAGTTGATGGGTTTTGTATACTGAAAGCATTTATTATAATGAGTATACAACGGTTCATTTCTCCTATCTGTTAACAATCGTACATGTATGAACAATGGTATCCTCTTGTCTCACCGATAGGGACGATCATACGGCGTATTGTAGATCGCAGAAGACAGTATGATCACTTGACCCAGTGAGACATAAACCTGATCACAGCCGAGACAGCGTATGGGGATACGTCTGTCCGGATGGCTGCGGCATTGTCGGAATAAGTAGTCTGTCTTGGTTACTTGACATGCTGGTACGCAGAGGTGGCGTATTGATGGACCGCAGTGAGATGTATTCGTCTGTCTGACATCAGCGAATACAAGATCTCGTTATATTGATTGAGTCCAAACCCTAATGAAGGTTCAGGGGTTTGCACGGGTTGACTGTTGCTTTGACTTGCCATGGTGGAGAGCCTAAGTAACGTGCTCGTATATCCGCATCTTGGGTAACATCAGTTCGTGTAGTACCTCCTGAGATTGGGTTTAGGTAACCATATCCGAGTAATAGGATGAGGACATTCCCTGAGGAGCTCAATAACATTCATCGTGCTAAAGTCCTGCAAGCTGATTAAGTTCAGGCACGAGTGATAAGGTTTGAGTGGTACTACTCAGGAATTATAAAATTAATTAATTGTAGTTAGAGCTTGTCAGAGGCTCCAATTAATTAATGAATGTCCGGTAACCTTAAATATGGGGATTCTCAATTAATGCAGTTCGTTCTCATAACGTGGTAATAAAGGGGTAGGTCAGTATTAATTCTGTGGTGAAAAAGAATTAATATTAATTAATTAATTAATTGTGTCCTGGGTTGTGGACATGAGAATTAATTAATTTATAGGCCCACTTTATTATTTGTATTAGGTCCCAAGTCTGGCCCAACAAGTGTGCTGTATTGAGCCCAGGAGCCCATTAGGGTTTTTACAACCCTAGGTCTATAAATAGACCTCTCACTCTCTGAAACCCTAGCCACTTCATAACACAATTTGAAAAACCCTAGATCTAGAGAGTGAGAGATTTGTCTTTGATTAAAAATAGGGTCATGTCGATCTTTTATTTTCCGAATCTATTATTCAATAGAAACTGAGATAGAGTCTCGTACGAAGCTTGCGGTGCTTGCTTCAATCCGTACAATGTTTTCCGCAACTTGTATACTTGATTGCCTTCTTCAAAACCAAGAGATTGCTCCACATATAATTCCTCCTTTAATTCGCCGTTGAGAAATGCACTTTTCACGTCCATCTGTGAATCCGTGATATGCAGCATAGGCTATAAATATCCTGATAGCCTCCAGTCTGGCTATAGGGGCAAAGGTCTCATCGAAATTGATTCCTTCGCACTCCCCATATCATTTGGCAACAAGTCTAGCTTTATTTTTTACTATGTTACTAGCTTCATCTCGCTTGTTCTTGAATACCCACTTGGTTCCAATCACAGACTAATGTGATGGACGATATACCAAGTCTCAAATAAGGTTGCGAGTAAATTCTGCAAGCTCCTCTTGCATGACATTTGTCCAGTCAGCTGATTGAAGTTTGTGACACATGTTTGTTAATTCAGACAGGAGATGAACATAAAACATTTATGATTCCCAGTATATTAACCAATCGACCTTGTACATAATATACCAATCATAATGCTTTCAGTATATAAATCCATCAATTGGTCCATTCTCCAGTACCTTCATCATCTTCGGATGAATGCTTTTTAGATGGATGGAAGCCCTCTTCTTCCATATGTCGTACTTTTCTGGATTGTACGACTGCAGCTTTATCATGTTCATCATGATTGTACCTGAGCTATAAGATAAGACAACAAGACATATGTGCAAGGAGTATATACCAGTCTTAAGCGACTCAAAACGACCAGCCTGGAAAGATTGACCGCTCTGATACCACCTGTTGGTCCCGACTTATCAAAGTAAAAATAGTATGCACAACAGAAAAATTAAATTTGTTTGTTCCGTATGCTTGCACTTATCCAAGCTGAAGGTGACGTGTCAGCTTGGTTTGTCAAATCTTTAGTTCAGGTACTTAACGTTAAGTATGCTTAATGTCAGTATTCAGTATATACTACAACACTTGAGTGTTGAATTTTAAATGAAAGGTAAACTGAAAGTATGAAAGAAAGCGATAAATGACAAGGATTTATAGTGGTTCGGACCGAAATGTCCTACGTCCGCTCTTTAGATTCATTGTCTGGTAATCCATTAAGCTTAAAATTTTACAGGTGCTCCTACGATCTATTGCTTGTTGGTGAGTGCCTCGTCCACCGATCCACAAGCACACTCGTCTGGTCCTTGTTCGTTCTACGCTTCACAACTCCTTAGAGTGTGGGCAAACCACTCAACCTCCTCGTTGCTGGAATGAGGTGTTTATAATTTCCACGAAACTGTCTCCTTAGCGGCAGATTGTCCGTAAGAGTCAGAGTACAAGACGTACTTGATTGTTGTAATCTTTCTTGGAGAGAAAGATTACCAAGAGATAACTCAAGAACTCTAAGGTTTTGAGTCTCGTGTTTACTAGAGTGACAAACGAAAAAGCTTAAACAACCTCGAACATAAGTAGTAAGCTTTAGGTAGTTCATCGTTGCTTAAAATTAGTTCGGTTGTAACCTTCTTTTTGTTAAAATCCCCGTTATTTATAGTTTTGAGGTAGAAGACTTGAAATAAATGCCCGTTGGAGACAAACTGGCAGATGTCAAATTGGATGTCTCTGTTGGTTGCTGCACTAGGCGGGTAGGTGGTGCTTTTTTCAGATATTCGGCACCTGCTCTGTCTTTTTGTAACAGTGACATCGACTATTCGTCTTTGTGTCAGAACAACAATATTTGTTAGTTTGAGGAATCTCGAACTTGCGGTCCTAGGTAACAAAACTTGGTGTTTTGTGCTTGCAGACTTTAAGGAATCTCCAATCCTTAAAGTTTGTACTCTTCAGTACGTTCCTCAAATGATCCTCTTTGTCTCTCTGCGCTGGGACCTGGACTTGGAAATCCATGTTGGTGGTGTCATACTTGCAATTCCATGCTGGTGATGTCATCCATCAGTGAACGTTTGGTCCCTATGCTGGCAAGTTTGATATTCTGATTTGGACCATACTTGTTGGATCCATACTTGGCGAAATCCAAACTTATCAGCTAGACTCATATTCTTCTAGACTTGTAAGTTTGGCTCGAACCTTTGTTTGTTTAGTCTTTTACGCATTCCAGACTGTTTAATCAACCTGGTCTTCATATTTTAGTTCCAGCTTACAACTTGATGTTGATCCTATACAGGACTTTATAGTTTTTTACTATATTGAAACTATCTAGAGACAATACTAAATATGACATTAATATACTTTGACCCACCAAAACATAATAACATAAGAAAATTACTAACAAATTTCCTAACAAGTGTTACTAAGTTGATTTCAGCAAATATATTTCTACACTTGAGGTGTTGGGTTTTAAATCCTATGCGGAAAGCTTAAAGAAAGCAGTAAACGATGCAAAGATTTATGAATGTTCGGACTAAACCGTCCTACGTCCTCTCTTTAGACTCGTAGTCTAGAAATCACTAAGCTTGGGATTACAAATATGTCGCACGATCTGTAGCTTGTTGGTAGATGTCTGTGTCCACCAGTCCACAAGCGCACTTTCCGAGTCCTTCGCTCTCCTTTGCTTTTGAAGTGTGGGTGCACCACTCAACCTCTATCTGGTCATGTGAGTTTGAGTTATTCCTAAGAATGTCAGCTTGCGGTATACATCCGTAAGAGTTACCACTGGAGTAGTGGTAACTCTAAGATAATTTCTTACTTTGAGAGTAAGAAAACTTATCAGATAGCTCTTGCAAGTTGCACAAAGCCACGTGTCCAATAAGGCACGCGTAAAGTGAGTTTCTAGACAACCTAAAAGCATTAAGTGTTGAGTATGAACTTCAGCAGAGTTTCGTTGTTTCGTGATTCGTCTGATACTTTTGTAACCTTCTCCTTTTGTGTGAATCTTCTATTTATAGGGGCCCTTGGCCAGGTTTGAATTTTGGAGCCATTGTGAGACATGAGGAATATATCCAATCGGAAGTCTCACTTTTCCTAAAATGTTGCGTCATTTGCTGTCATAGCAAGTGGACTTTGCAGGCTTTGGCCAGCTTTGAGCGAGCCCGAGGAATGTCTGCTGGTTGTACAAGCTTTAAGGATCACAAACTTTAAGATCTCATTTCTTAAAGTCTGGATTTGTAAAGAGTATGTTTTTCTTGACTCACTTGGGTCCTGAATCGATAATTAAACTATCTTTCGAATCCTGAATTAATAAAACTCCTTAATAAATATATCGCCACAAAGTTAAACATTAATTAACAAATAATAATATGAAATAATAACTAAATCAATAGTCATATAAAATGTAATGGTCCTAGTTTTGTAATATGTTTTTCTTTTAATATTATTTCGTGGCTGTATTTTTTTTTAGGAGTAGTAGTTACAAGAAAATCAATTTAAGATATGAAATCAAATTTTAAGTCCATAGAAAAACGGTGAAAATAATATAATATCTCGATATATTAGTATATATTTATTTATTTTTATAGATTTTGTTTCAGCTATCTTATACCATCATCACTAACTTGGTATATATATTGAGATGTCGTCAGTGTTAACATCTTAAAAAATTGTACCCTCCATTATTTCACTATCATATCCATTATTTTACGATCATAAATTACTAAAAAAATCTAAAATATCATTACTTGACTCTTTAATATTTAAAATTGAAAAAAATCGTACATTACTTCACAATTGCGCCCAATTTAACAAAAAAAACTTGATATAAAAAATTGAATTTTCACTTTAAAATTGTAATTCTCCCATATTTTCAAAATTTTGCACAACTATTATATATGAATATATTTATATTTATTTGATAATACACATGAACTTAATACAATCATAAGTAATGTTCAAAAAGTTTATAATTTTTTATAAAATTTAGGTGTAAAATTTTCGTCCAATGCACAGATAAAATTCTAGTAAATAAATGAAACAAAATAAAACGAGAACATGGTTGAACGTATAAACTCGACTGTCACCAGTCTCTTACAAATTGAGCATGAACGACGATAATATATAAATTCCAATGTCACCAACGCCTTGTAAATCAAGCATGAACAAACTGAAAAAGGTGTACAGATTAATTTTGCCAAATTAATTGTGGAAATATAATATCAAGTACAAGCATACAAGAATATGCCCATTACTAATCACATCATCTCCAAAGCTAAGAACAAGTCCACGACTTCAAGCTAACACTTTGCCTATTATTAAGATCGAGATTCCGACATTATTATGATATTGTCTGGTTTGGGCTAAGCACAAATTTGATTTTGGAGTATCTCTCAAAAGGCTTCGTACTAATGGAGTAAATTATGAACTCTTATATAAGGAAATTCTTTTGTCCTTCACCAATGTAGAACAAATTGAATTTGCCACCTAATATCTATAACCAATTGGTCATGGACTGTGTACAACATAGAACACTTAATCTCTATTTCAATTGTATAACCCAAATTCAAAGCAAAGAACGAGTTTCAAGCAAAGATGAAACCTCCACGTTGGAATACCTGCTACTACTGGATCCAGCCGCTGGAGCCATCAATGCAGAAGAGCTGCAATCTTCGACGATGTATTCTCCTGACTGAACAGCATCACCATTTGACGGGTCACGACGCTTTCCATTTCCTAGTATAATCATGAAAATGATTCAGAAATTTTATATTAAATGAGAGCGTATGTGGAGGAAATATGTGTATTTTATTCATCAACTCAAACCAGATATTTATACGAACAAGACTCATCTAATCTATAAATCAACTAGTTAAAAACCGTACAGTCACTACTCTAATTTATATATAATCTACACTCCCCCTCAAGGTCATCCATAGTACTAAGATGCTGAAAACTCAATTCAATTTCAGATTATTTCAAAGCTCCCAAGTTTAAAACCCAACAGCTCCAAATGAAGATGTGTACGCGTAATCCATCTAAAATCAGTTTGTTTACTGACTTCCTACTATAGTGGAGAAAATCTAGTTTCCTCGACTATCTCTTTTAGGAAATGACCGAACTAATTATAGCATGCTTCAATTCCAACTCCAAGACATACAAATTCTAAATCAGGCACCAGCTCAATCATGTAAACTCAGACTATAATTGCATCTAAAAATCATTCACTATGACCTCAGTTTTAGAAAGTGCAAGAAGCATGAAATCACTTTATGTGCACAACTTCAAGATTATAAATGTTAATTAAAAATCATAATTCCACGCAAATCAAATAATCCACAAAACGGTAACAAAGTATCAATCTATGCGTCTAACTCCAAATGCTCTTTAGTGGACTAATAATTTAAGAAAATCAGTTATGAATGTAGTCAACTGAGAAAAGCTATCTAGAAGATTGTTGTTAGACCACATCTCAAACTACTTCTTGGCATCAAATTCCATGCATGTGATTTCCAACTCTGAATGTTTTTCGTAGAATAAGACTATGTAGTTAATTCTTTAATGTATGGTGATGGTAAGAACTAAAACCAAAGAATCAACGACTACCATTGCCCAAAGCCACTAGGCAAATCTCAAATTTATTAATATGATGAAAAGACCTTAACCCTAATTAGGGATTTAAATACCTTTCTAATAATTGCCAAAATTATAAATCCTAAACAATTTAAAATAGAAGCATAATAGAAACAAAATAACAAGGAATAAAATAATAAATTGCACTTCCCAGCCCATGAACAATGGGTTGAGTCTCTCTCTCTTCTAAGCTGAGCCTCTTCTCCCTATCAACTCCATCCTTCCTCGAAACAACCTTGTCCTCAGCCACAAACTAGCTCCGCTCATCTACGTAGCATCATTAGTCGGCTGCCCGACCCACTTAACCAATAGTTGTTCCAAATCCACCCCATTCTCACACCCATTCTGCCAAGCTACACCTCTTCGGGCTAATACACCGGCCCCACTAGCAATTCCAAACTCTCCAGTAACTCCGCCTCCACGGATGGTCATCCACTACTCGTCACAGTTGCAACACATGAAACACGGGATGTATGAGGTTGGTGGGCGGCAAGGAAAGTTTTACGACGTAGAACCCACGTGCACCTCATCAGAAAACGATTCATAAAATTTGGGTGAAAGCTTATGGTAAGGCCGACGAAACACCATAGACTCTCGATGAGGCTGAACCTTCATAAACACCTTATCCCCAAACTTGAACACCACCTCTTATTGATGCTTGTTAGCCTGCTTCACCATACTCTGTTGTGTCTTCTTCAAATTACCCTTCGGACGCACCATGATGGCGTCCGAAAAAACCGCCACCCTACTCTCACCGTGAAAAAACCGCCAAATATTTAGGGTACCCATCTATCCGTACACAATCTCAAATAAGGTTTACCTGGGTAGCTGTTTAAAACACAATATTCGTGTCACGCCCCGATTTATAGACAATGCATAAATCAGAGAGTGAGACACATCGGGTGCGAGATATCCTTTTGGGATAATAGTCAAGAAATAAAATTCACACCATTGAAGCTGAATATCAACACAACATCCATAGTATTTCAAAAGATAATAAAGGTGCCTCCTCGAGAAGGAATCTTGGCTTCTTGAGAATGAATAACAAGAGTTATCAAGTTTAACAATATCCAAAAGTCTAATAATAGATTAAGAGTTTTAGCAGCGGAAAGCTATCAATAAAGCATGTATATGAAGATATATACTTCAGCATCTAACTATTACAAAAAGAGTCTTCATCTCCACTTCGACTGCTACATCGTACTCTGCTCCAAAGCTTCTTTTAACCTGTGCATTTTAGAAATAATGCAAGGGGCTAAGTACAAATTGTACTAAGTGGACACATGCCCAAAAACATACATATATATTTTTGCGATGCCTTTATATCGTGTTGCACAAGGTGTTTTAAGTTTGAAATCCTCCCATAGCACCAAAACATTTTATGAGAATGAGCATGCTCTTTACACAGTTAAACTATCTGCAAATAATTATGTGATTGGGAGGTGGCCTCCTACCACAGTCACGATGTTCGTCCGAGTAGGGCGTGACCTTTAACATGTCAGCTTCATAGTGCACTAACTCATGGTATCTCTTTCACTACCAGGGTACGATCAATAAAATATCGCAAAACGCAAAGTCAGCATCCACGTTGAATACGTTTGATGTTCTTCTTTAAGTGGGGTTCCCCCACAGAGAACCACAAAGAAGATATATAGCAAACACTAAACAATAGGCAATGACAAAATAATTTTAAACAAAACATCATTCATTTCATGCTTGATTTTCTTTGAAAAGAAAACATCATTTTGATATTAGTTTGACCCACGATATAGGGGTAAAAAAAGCCCACCTTGAGTAGGTGCTGCGAACAGTTGATCGCTCTAGTTGACAACCTTTTCCTAGCCCTTTCCTATAACATAAGAAATATGAATAAGTCCTCAATGGATAAGACTTGACACATCCACCAATCTAATTCATCAAGGAATTCTAAACTCTTAAACATTTATGGACTTTTCAAATCTTGAGCCGTCAGATAGAAGGATATGGAAGAACGATACATCAATTTAGATTGACGAACAAAGAAGTCAAATATTGATCTAATAACTCGCGATTCAATATCGAGCATTATTCAAGAAACAAAATTCATTGTTCAATTTAATTGAACAAGCATAAGACTTCGTCAAATGACTGAGCATTACTTCAAAAATTATGATTAAAAGAAGTTACATGATTAATTACGAATCAATGTGTAATTGATCGAGAGTACAAAAACTCATTAATAGATTTCAAATTGTCTCATAAGACGTAATCGAGAGAGTTTTAATCTCGGATACAAATTGAATTTCAAAAACACTCCAACGTTCAAGGTTTATCAAATTCGTTTCAACAATTGGCTTCAAGAAAGGTTTAAATTATGTAAGATCGAATTAAACAATCGAAGTTGGTTCGAATAAAAAGGTTTTATAGAGAGCAAGAAAGAAAAGAATACCTCTCTGTATCGAACGATATAGGAGATGTCGAACAAAATAGAAGATAAGTTGAATCGATCAAAGAAGGAAAATAAAAAAATCTAAAAAAGTGGTTTGTGTCGATCGACATATATATATATATATATGTGTGTCGACCAAAATAAAGAAATGTCGATTGAAATTGAGGTGTCGACTGATATACAATTAATGTCGACCGATAAGAATATTTTATTCAAAAATTAATTTGTGTTGACCAAAATGGAGGATGTCAATTGATATAGAAGATGTCGACCGAAACAAGTGATCGACACACAAGAATTTGAACGAGGGTCCATGTCGACCGACATGCCCACTTCGATCGACATGCCTGCATGTTAACTGAAATAGAGAGATTTTCTCTCCGACGAAAAAATTAAGTTTTGACTCAAACGATTATCCGGACTCGTCCAATCAATTTTCAACAACACCAAATGATTTTTTAACATATATAATGAGTCTAGACAAGATTCTAAGCATCGAAAACATCATAAACATGATGGAATCGAAATATATGCTCAACATTTCAAAATGAAGCTAAAATCTAAAAAATAATCCAAATGATCACCAACTCGATTCCTAGGATAACATACGATTTCTAGGCTTAATATTTAACATGCTAAACATGTATACATACTCATAAACTTAAGAACAAGCCTAGATCATTCTAGGGCAAAACTTGTCACACGCTCAAACTTAAGAAATAGCTAGGTAGGAGTTTGATTTATACCTCCTTGACGTTAATAAAACCTCGTAAGCTCGATTACCACTTGATTCACTTGATTTCTACTTCTAAACATGGAGAATGGAGAAAATAGGGTTGGAAATGAAAATAATGAGATAAGAGAACCCTAAAAATGTCATGTTCACCTCAAAATCACTTCGTCGGAGCTTCACCGAAGTACTCTCCGGAGTTGGTCGCTGAAAAATTATTGGAGAAGTGTTAAGATGGTGAAAGAGTGTAGGATAAGAATGGTGAGGTTATATAAATAGAAAGTGGAGAAGAGTAGAGTAGTATTTACTCCAAAGTAAAAAAATTAAAGTGGTTGTCATTCGCTTGTCATATCGGTCACTTTGACATCAACTCACGCCATCTCCACATCTCTTTGCATTATTTTTACGGGAGATCGTAAGATTGTCATCAGTTTACAAAATTTATCTATCGATATTATCCTGATACGAAAATAACGGGTTGCCATATAAATTATCGGCATCAATTAAATTAAATCCATCAATTAATAGTTAGTTGTCTTCAATAAAATAAAAATTCTAGGAAATAATGCTCAATAAATAAATTCTCAAATTAAAATCGATTTTCAAAAACCTCAAATTAAATATAATAACAATATATTACTTCCGAAATTCTAGCATGAACTTACAAAACATATTGGTGTTGATGCTCCCTTTACTCGTTCTCACTGTCATAAAAAAACTATTGATCTGCAGTATGTGCCTTCTGAACTTCAACTTGCAGACTTCTTCACCAAAGCACAAACTCGAGAGCATCATCGACTTCATTTACTCAAACTCAACGCTTTGGATCCACCTTGAGTTTGAAGGGGGTGTTTAGGCCCATATTATCTTGTCTCTAGTCTAGGCTCATATTGATATATATAACTCTAATTGTAATTATAGATTTAGTTTTCTTGTACATTCTAAGTTATTGTAACACTTTCTAGATGAAATTCGCCTAAAAATCAAATGAACTACCGTTTGCATCATTATCTCATAAATTTAAATTAACAGTCCAACGAAGTGATGAAATACACTGAGCTACGTTCTCTCTATAAACAAATCAAATGTGTTAAGGCCCATATATATTGGTCCATACTGAAGTCTTTATATACACTTCAAGCCCTACTTGTTGTATTATTCTCACACATTCACAAGGTATCTAACATGGTATCAGAGCCAAATTAGGGTTTGGGTTAAATTTTTTTTTCAATTTTTTACAAACCCACCTAGATCCTGGCCACGTCACCGACCCAGTCACCGGCCTCGTCAGTGGCTATCTAGGGTTTTTCCGCTGCCGCCTTTTTCCGCCATCGCCGCTCCTCGCCTAGGGTTCCGCCGCCGTTGCCGCCGCTCGCCTAGGGTTCTGCCGCCGTCGCTGTTTCTTTTCATCTGCAGCGCCGCAGACGCTGCTTCTCTCCTCTGCAGCACCGCTGTCACTGCGCCGACCGCTGCCTTCTGTCGTCATGTCTCAGATCAATGCCATAGTTGTCCACATAACTCTTGATGGTCAGAATTATCGAAAATGGGCCTTCTTTGTAGATGCTGCTTTGCGGGGTTTTGGATTAGCCTTCCATTTGACTGATGAACCTCCAGAACTTAAGAAAGATAATAGTAATGCTGAAGACATTAAAATTTGGAATATTAATGATGGCAAAGTGATGCCTGCAATTGTTAACAGTGTTAAACAATCGATGATTATGAGCCTTTCTTCATTCAGAACAGCCAAAGGCATGTGGTCTTATCTGCAGCAACGATATGTTCAGGATAGTGGTGCCCTTAAACATACTCTTATGCAGAAAATTCATGTCATTGAATAGCAAGATTTGTCCATCGATGAGTACTACTCAGCCTTTGATCGTTTAATGGGTCCATTACTCTCTATGGTACCGCACTACACCAATGATAGGTGTCCAACCCATAAACTCATCGAAGAATTTTTTACCTACAGATTTGTGATGGGAGTTTGAGCAGAATATGAATCTATTAGAATACGCTTGTTGCCGTCTCACCAGTACAAGCCTCTCAGTCCTCTTGGGTTCTTGATTCAGGAGCCTCATTTTATGTGACATTTGATCAGTCACACTTGGTTTCCAACAAGCCAGTTAATAATGATGTTTATATTCAGATGGCGGATGGTACCTCTTCTCTATCACTCATAAGGGTTTTCTTTGTAATTCAAAATTTTCTATTCCTCATGTCTCTTTCGTACCTCAGTTATCTATGAATCTTCTGTTAGTTGGTCAGATAACTGATCATAATTGTTTTGTTAAATTTGATGACTCATCTTGTTTATTCAGGATCGTCGAAGCGGGAATGTGATTGGGACTGGCCATTGCCGTAGGGGTTCTTCCAACCTATATGTTCTTGACACACTACATCTTCCTCATTCCAGTGCTCGAGTGTCTTCCGCTGCTTTGTCGTCCCCCATCTCTTTTGCCAAGTGGCATCATCGTCTGGGTCACTTGTGTGGGTCCCGTCCATCTACTTTAATTAATAATGGGTGTTTATGTTATACACCTATAGAGTCTAGTTTTCATTGTAAGGGTTGTAAGCTTGGAAAGCAAATTCAACTTCCTTATTCTTCTAGTTTTTCTCATTTTGTTAGACCTTTTGATCTTGTTCATTCAGATTTTTGGGGCCCTGCACCTTTTGCCACCAAGGGTGGTCATAAATACTACGTTATTTTTATTGATGATCATTCTCGGGAATACATGAATATATTTTATGAAAAATCGATCACAATTGTGTTCAATTTATCAGTCCTTCACTCGCATGGTCAATACACAATTTTGTACCTATTAAAGTTTTTCGCTCTGACTCTGGTGGTAAGTATTTGTCTGATACTTTTCGTCAGTTCTTGATTTCTGAGTGTAATCTTGCTCAATTATCATGTCCCGGTGCTCATGCCCAAAATAGCATTGCTGAACGAAAGCATCGTCATATCATAGAGACTGCTTGCACACTTTTAATTGCTTCCTTTGTTCCCTCTCCCTTTTAGGGAAAAGCTGTTTCCACTTATGTTTATCTTATCAACTGCTAACCTTCATCCAAACTTTCTGGTAAATGTCCTGGGGAAGTTCTTTTTGGCATTCCTCCCAAATATGATCATCTTCAAGTTTTTGGATGTACATGTTATGTTCTACTTGCACCCCATGAGCGCACTAAGCTGATTGCTCAGTCAGTGGAGTGTGTTTTTCTGGGTTATAGTCCTAAACATAAAGATTATCATTGTTATGATCCTTCCTCTTGTCGCATGCGCATATCTCGTGATGTGACATTTATTGAGGATCGCCCTTTCTTTTATAATCCTTCTACTCAGTCCTCATATTCTCCCATCGAGTCTACATCGTTTCTTTATTTTCCTCCTCTTACATCCACTGGTGAAGTCCTGCCATCATCTTCATCTACCTCAGTTCCTGTTCTTCCTACTCCTGCTCTTGCCATCACACCTACACTTCAACAAAATCCTCATATAACTCATGTCTACCATTGTCGTCCTAGAGATCGAGATCAATTAGTTGATCCCCCTATTCCTACCTCCTCGGCCAGTACTGATGATCTCATTTCTACTGAATCTAACAATCTTGATGAGTCACATGCTATTGTTACTGAGTTGCAGGCAGGAAACCGATATCATCTTCGAGATCGCACTACTATTACTCCTCCTGACAGATTGGGTTTTCCTCATGTGAATGCTATTATTGCAGAGCCGTCCACATATACAGAAGTTGTTCGTTATCCAGAGTGGAAGCATGCTATGTCTGAGGAGCTGCTGCTCTTAACCATACTGGCACTTGGGATCTTGTCCCGTTATCATCTCATGCCATACCCATTACATGTAAGTGAGTATTCAAAATTAAGGCGAAGTTCAATGGTTCAATTGAGAGATATAAAGCTCGTCTTGTTGCTAGAGGTTTTCAGCAGACTCAGGGACAGAATTATGATGAAACCTTTGCTCCAGTTGCTCACATGACTACTATCCATACTATGATCGTTGTTGTTGTACGCTCTTGGAATATATCTCAAATGGATGTCAAGAATGTTTTTCTTCATGGTGAATTACATGAGGAGGTCTATATGCTGCTGTACGCTCTTGGAATATATCTCAAACAGAGAGCTCATTTTACAGACTTCACCACAACATGCTCATTTCACTTTAACATGTATAAATTCGTGGTAATTCATCATCCAACAACATATATGTTCAATTTCAGACATCAAACACTTCATATCATTATCATATAACATAAATCTCAAGCTATATCATGCATACAAGGAATATATCATCAATTAATAACAACATAGTCAATATTAGCCAGCAAACATGCATATTATCAACCCTAGTTCATCATATAGCTTCAGATTCGATATGGGGTTTCTTGATCATACATGTCATCTTATAATCATGCTTAGGAGGATATAAAGAGGGTAAATAAGGGGTTACCTAAGAGGTTTAGGTTCAGATTTGGGTCAATCCTTCAAAATTTGAAAATGTTCCTTCCTAGCTAGATCTTGGTGTTTCCTTGCTCCAATCTTCTTGTACACCTTTAGATCTTCAAGATTTATCCATAGATCTGGGATTTCTAGCCTCGGTCGACTTTTGAGACTTTGGATCTAAGGGAGTTGTTAGGTTCAATAGAAAGATGAAGGTGTGGGAGTGAGATTGATGGAAAATAAAGGTGGCTTAAGGTGGTTTATATGTGTAGGAGTGTGACTGCCATGGAAGCTTCAACAATGGAGGTTGAGGGTGTTGAAGGTAATGAAAGGTAGAAGATGAAGTATGATTGGGGTGGGAGAGAGAAGTGATTGATCAAGAGGGTGAAGAGGGTGAGCGTTAAGTGTTCAAATCATCTTTGCATGCCTACTTCCCATATTCTCAAATATGATGTCTCTAATGTTTATTGACCTCATTGCCCTTCAATTATTTAGGTAGCTAGGCTTGACTTTTGAAGACATAATATTTTCTGTATTTCATTGATATTTAACCAAATACAAAGTGTAGTTTTTAAAGGAAAAAACCAATCTTCTAAATCCCCTAAAATCTGCTATTCTAGCTGTAAATTTACAGTTACAATTTAGGAAATAATTAACAATTAATGTATTGCAACACTCCCCCTCAAGTTAGACCACAGATGTTAATCATGTCCAACTTGTAGTTGAATTTCTCAAAAGTTTGTCGCGGCAGCCCTTTAGTAAAGATGTCTGCTATTTGCTCCTTGGTAGGGATGTATGTCACACAGATGATTCCTGTATTAATCTTTTCCTTGATAAAAATGCTGATCAACCTCCACATGTTTCGTCCGATCATGTTGGACTGGATTGTGTGCAATGCTTATAGCAGCCTTGTTGTCACAAAAGAGCTTCATTGGGTAACTAACTTCAACTTGGAGTTCTTCCAACAATTTCTTCAACCATAACCCTTCACATATCCCTTGTGCCACTGCTCTAAATTCTGCTTCGGCACTGCTTGTAGCGATTACATTCAGTTTTTATTCCTCCAAGTGACTAAATTGCCCCACACATAGGAACAATATCCAGTGGTAGATCTTCTATCCTCAGTTGAACCTGCCCAGTCTGCATCTATGAACAATTCTACTTCTCTGCTTTCGTTCTTCTTAAACAACAAACCTCTTCCCGGGGATCCTTTAAGGTACTTGAGTATTTTATATGTTGCTTCCAAATGAGTTTCTTTTGGAGATTGCATGTGCTGGCTGACAACACTTACTGCAAAGGCAATATCATGTCTGGTATGAGATAGATAGATAAGTTTGCCCACCAATCTTTAGTATCACTCTTTGTCAACTGCATCACCTCCTGTGTCCCCGGTCTTCTTTCCAACTTCTATTGGAGTATCACTGGGTTTACATCCAAGCATACCTATTTCAGTTAGCAAATCAAGAACATACTTTCGTTGGGAAATGCTAATTCCCTTTTTTGATCTAGCAACCTCCATTCCTAGAAAGTATCGCATTTCTCCAAGATCTCTTACTTCAAACTCCGAAGCTAGAATCCTCTTGAGTCTCTCCATTTCATCTATATTGTTACCAGTGAGAATTATATCATTAACATACACAATCAGAATTGTTTTCTTCTCATCACCAAATTCACGAATGAACATGGTGTGATCTGAGTGGCCTAGCTTATATCCTTGACTCTTCACTACCTTAGTAAATCTTTCAAACCAAGCTCTTGGTGATTGCTTGAGACCATAGAGGGACTTTTTGAGTCTACACACTTGGTTCTTTTGTTTTTCAAAAGCAAGAGATAGATTCATGAAGACTTCTTCTTCCAAATTGTCATTCAGGAGGAAAGCATTTTTTATATCTAATTGTTGGAGTGGCCAATCCAAATTAGCTGCTAGAGATAAGAGGACTCGTACCGTGTTCAGTTTTGCCACCGGAGCAAATGTTTCTGTGTAATCCACACATAGATTTGTGAGAACCCTTTAGCTACGAGACGAGCCTTGTAGCGGTCAATCTTCCCATCTGCAGAATATTTCACAGTAAATACCCATTTGCAGCCAACTGGTTTCTTTCCCCTCGGTAATTCAATTAGCTCCCAAGTTCCATTTTTTTTAGAGCATTAATTTCCTCCATAACTGCCTTTTTCCATTTTGGATCTCGAATAGCCTCATCAATATTCTTTGGAATCTCTATCTCATCAAGGTTTGAAAATTTGAAGACAGGGCTTTGTAAGATACAAATTTATTAAGAGGGTGAAGAGTACATGACCGTTTTGTTTTTCTGAGAGCAATTGGAAGATCAAGATCTGTGAACTCTGTTGTTGATGACTCATGAGAAGGCGGACCTGTCATTGGTTCAGACTCTCTTGGTGCTTCAGATGTGAGGTGTTTTTTGTACTTTGATTTTGGTCTTCGAGAGTACATCAATATTTCCTTAACATTTTGATTTTCTACATCTCCCCCTGAGTTTCCGTTCCATTCTGTTTATGGCATTCTAGAAGGTGAGTTTGGAATAGGATTAGAGGTGATGGAATCTTATGGGTCAATATTGAAGGAGAATTTAGAGTTTGATGATTCTGGGACTGACTCTGAGTTCATTTCCAAAAAACAAGCTTCATCTATGTTCTCCCCCAGAAGAGTGGTTTTTTTAAAGAAAGGTGTGTAATAGGAATAACTGTTTTGTAATAGGATCATAACACTTGTACCCTTTTGTGTAGGAGAGTAGCCTATGAAAACACATTTTCGTGCTCTAGGATCAAATTTGCTTCGGTGCTGAGGGTGAATGTGAACAAATGTTGTGCATCCGAACACTTTTAAGGGTAAGTGAGGAAAATTTGAGGTGAGAGTTTGAAGTGGGGTTTGAAAGGAAAGGACCCGGCTGGGCATAAGATTTATAAGAAATGTGGCAGTTAGGATAGCATCCCCCCATAATCAAATAGGCATGTTTGTAGTGCTACTTCTAGAATATGTTTATTTTTTCTTTCACCAATCCCATTCTGTTGTGGAGTGTTGTTACAAGAACTTTGTGTATGATGCCGTGTTTTTGGAAATAATCCCCCAAAAAAGTATTGAGATATTCAGTCTCATTATCAGTGTGGATAATTTTGATTTGTGTTTGAAATTGTGTTTGGATCATCAAGTGAAAATTTGTAAATGTAGAACAGATTTCAGATTTTTCCTTTAACAGATATACTTAACAAACTCTAGAATGGTCATCAATAAATGTGACAAACCATTTTGAACGATTCCGATTAGGAGTACGGTATGGTCCCCAAACATCACTATGAATTAAAGTAAATGGTTTGGTGGGTTTATATTCTGGTTTAGGAAATGAAGGACGATGGTGTTTAGCAAGTTCACAAATTTCACACTCATAACCAAAGGATTTTTTATTCAAGAATAGGAAGGGAAACAAATGTTTCATGTACTGAAAGCTGGGATGACCTATTCTAAAATGCCATAACAAGACTTCACTATCCTTAAGGGTAAATCCAGAGTCACAATTTGCAATTCGATATCGGGTACCTTGATTGACCTCTTCAAAGTAGTAGAGTCCCTCACATTCCTTAGCACTGCCAATCGTCTTCCCCGATGAAAGGTCCTCGAAAACACAATGGGTAGACAAAAAACTTAGCGGTGCAATTAGAGTGTTTTGTTAACTGACTCACAGATAGCAAATTGCAAGACAACTTGGGAACATGAAAAACTGATTCTAGCGTAATGGTGTCAGAAATCTTAATACTTCTTTTTCCCACAACAGGTGATAGAGAACTATCTGCAATCTTAACCTTAACATTTCCATAACATGGGGTATATGAAGAAAACAGATAATAACAATCTGTCATACGATCAGAGGCCCTGAATCGATAATCCAAGGAATTTTAATTTTTGCGGAATTTAGCGCGTTTAGAGAATTACCGCTTTGAGCTAGAGAGCTGGTAGAAACATTAGAAGACTGGCCATGATTTTGAAAACTCGAGAACAATTTATAAATCTGCTCCAATTGCTCAGGATTGAGCATATTTGGACTCGAGTTGTTCCCCTTCTTTTCTTCTGTATTAGTTTGATATCCACTACTCCTAATAGTTTGCCTTGGCTTCCAATCAGCTGGTTTACCATAGATCTCCCAGCATATGTCTTTGGTATGACCACTCTTGTGACAATGTTCACACCACGGGCGTCTTCTTTGATTTGTGCTATGGCCTTGTGTACTTCCATGGTTACCCTTGGTTGCCAAAGCCGAAGGTGTTGTTTCGGACCCAATCGAGGTTTTGTGGACCAATCCACTTGAGTCTCCTTTGCTTACTAGCGCAGAAGACATATTAATTCTCTCATTGTCGGCCTTCATCATCACATTCCGTGGCCCTTCTTCTCTCCGAACTTCAGCGAAAACTTCTCGTATTGTTGGTAATGGATCTCGGCTCAAAATCCGACCTCTTACTTCATCAAATTCACGATTAAGACCAGCTAGAAATTCAAAAACTCTTACATTCTCCAACCTGCGTTTGTATCGTACACTATCAGCACTACAATCCCACTCTTCTTCAACGCTCAAGTCGAGTTCTTGCCACAGATTGAGCATCTCCATATAGTAGTCAGTGACTTCTCTTTCTTCTTGTTTCGTTCGCCAAAGTTTGCTTTTGATCTCAAAAATTTGAGAAACATTTTTAGCATCGGAGTACATCTCCCGAACAGCATCCCAGACATCTTTGGCTGTTGGCAAGAAAAGATATGTTTTTCCAATTGCCGGTTTCATGAGTTTATGAGCCACGCTATCACCATCGAGTTCTCCGATCTCCATTTCTGCAAGGAAGCACCTTCAGTTGCTGGCTTCGTCAAGTCTCTGGTTAGGTAACCAAGCTTTCCTTTGCCTTCAATCACGAGCTTGATTGTTTGAGCCCATTGATGGAAAATTGGAAATTCTTTCCGTCAAATTTCTCTACCGTTAGTTGGAAGAATGAATTTAATCCTGCTCTGATGCCATGAAGACATAATATTTTCTGTATTTCATTAATATTTAAACAAATACAAAGTGTAGATTTATACACTAAAAAGAAGTCTAAAAAAGGAAGGAAAAAACCAATCTTCTAAATCCCCTAAAATCTGCTATTCTAGCTGTAAATTTACAGTTACAATCTAGGAAATAATTAACAATTAAGGTATTGCAACAACTTTTCTTCTAGAAAGCCTTTAAAGGTAATTATTCAATTCACTCACATTTTTTATCTAATTAAATATTTAGATAATTTACCCATCTTATTACATAAGGTTGGAATTATAAAATTCCCCTATCTTATTTTAATAGGGACGAAATTAATAGGGTAACTTAGTAAAATAAATTCCGAAATTTTCTTGGAATTAAATCTCGAATTTATTCACATATATATACTAATGTCCCTTAAATTATTTAAGACAAGAGGGCCGAAACTTCATAGAATAATTTAGGATTTTTAAATTCCGAATTTCATATTGGAATTCATTTTGAATAATATTCGTTATCGATTAAATATGCAATTGGCCCTTAAGTAAATTCTCATGGGATTTAACTAATATTGCTAGGGTAGAATGAGCCTAAATTAATATATTTGCTTTTCAAATTGGCTTTTATCATTCTCCTTCTATTGGGCCCAAGTATAGAAATAAATAAATAAGTCCACTAGTCCAATACTCTTCATGTATTAATACTTGGACTCAAAATAATTTATCTAACCCATATATTTAATAGAGGGCCGAAATAACTATAGGCGACCGATTAATTTATTCGGAACTTTATTCGTCATCGCACGCATTTACTAATAATTATTTACGACTTCAAATTTAATTTCCCTCTGGGACCAATCATCAATAGTCATTGAAATAATATTTATAGCGATTGAATTTGCTTCGTGATTATTTAGTGTAAAGTAGTAGCGAAAAGTGTGGGGTGTTACATCAATCAAGATTATTATAGATATTTATAAATAGGCAAAAACTTGCGTTAGGCACGCCTAAACGGTTTAGGCGGGTTTTATCCATACCGAAATGGGTTCACCCATTCCGAATAGGGTTTATTAATCCCCAGTTAGGATATATTAGATGGGTTTGACTTAGGTTAATGGATAAAACCTGCCCAAACCGTTTAGGCGTGTCTAACCTATAACCTTCCCTTTTGAATATTCATGCATTGCAACAAACGTGTAGCATGAAGTTCTCGCACATTGGTTGATAAACTTTGATGGAAGGAATAGCGCACACAACAAACTCCTCGCTTCTCAGCCCCATTAAAAATGTATGCAAAGTTAATGTGATCCAATTGAGCTAAATATTGAGCCAGATAGATGTAATCCATTTGATATTCATTTCTTAAGCTAAACCTCAGATTATGGGGGCATGCATGCTTTTAGAATTTCTCATTCACGGAAAACTAAATATCTCCACTTGTAGCGTTAAGAAAGGTGGGTGCTGTGTATATGAATACATGATGAACAAGGAACAATATCTGTCGCATGAGACTTAAATCAGTTTACCTCAAGTTGAGTGATATTCAACCTCCATTGGTGCTCTCATACTACTAGAAGAGCTTTGTTTTAGTGACCTTTCCTCTTTATCCCGAAGTTATTGCTGCTGAGCCGTCCTTATTTTGGCCTCAACAACTCGTTCTTCTTCCTATAATTGTAAGTTGTAATAATATTTCAGAGATGACAATATCCAACATTACAGAAAAAAGGATAGAAGGCTTATTAACAGTAAATCACTCTCACAAGTTGCTCCAACCATTTCTCCTCTTTTGTCTTAACACCTCGATACTCAACCGCATAGCATGAGGTCTAGCAGAATGGACACCTTTAAAAGTTGAAAAACATGTCATGTAGTGAATACAAACACGATTTACCAAGGAAACAGTGTGAATATGTGTAAATTGTATATATGAACCTATATAGTATGTAATAAGAAAGCATATAACAATTTCTACTTTTCACCTTGTATTGAGGGGATACAAAAAACTTTTTTGGCCAAAATCAAGGATACTGTGTAGGCCGCATTGAATTGGGGATCTTCATCTGCAGAAAGCATTCTAAAAGTGGGAGCAGTTCAGTTAAGTCAGAAACGCAAAACTAAGATAATTAACATCAACAACTTAGTAGAGAAAATAATAATGAGTGAAAGTAATTAAGCAAGATTTATACCAGTACAAATGCCTTTCATGCAACATCTAAGACTTGGATATCCAAAACAAAAACAGAAACCTAAAGCAACTGTCATGTCACACCCTACCAGGGAAACTCTTCATGTTGTAGTTCCAAAGTAAACAAACTGAAGTGGAAAGATAACCCACTAATCACTCCAAGTTATTACCAGAGTACTACTTCCTCATTGAACAATTCTAGTAGATGTTTTCAATTTTTTAGCTCAGAAACTTGTCTAGTTCTAGAAGACAAATTCAGAAGCCACTTCAAACTGAAATATAACATCTCAGAAATAATTGATGCCAATTCAATCCTTATGTAGGCGTACTACCTGCTACCTTATTGTTTCATAGAACTAGAAGAAATGAAAACGACTTAACTGAAAAACAAGAAGCAAATATGGCATTCCTCGATCGAGGTCACAACCACAATCATCATCACCTGGGTAACAAGGAGCCAATTGTTCGAGTCAAGAATCAGCTTCCTACGCTACTTGTGATCCACATCTCTTTGTTGGTACAACCCCTGACTGAGCCCTAGTCTACTTCTCGCTCACCGCCTGCCTCAATATCTTCCCCATTTCATCAAACCTCTCCATCTCTCCTCCTTTCCAAAGTTCAAATACATCACAATTTCAAAAAGATTCCTCCACAAAACACCACATTTCTAATAGGGGTGTACACGGTCCGGTTTGGCCGGTTTGAAGGTCGAAGTATGGACCAAACCAAATAATACGGTTTGAAAAACTCTCAAACCAAACCGGCCAAATTAATTTTTCAAACCATACCAAACCAAACCAAATAAAACGGTTTGGTTCGGCCGGTTTAACGGTTTGGAACATGACTTTAACGAGCAAAGTCAAAACATAAAAAAAATTTCTATTTTTAGCAATAATTTATTTGAGAAATTAAAAAAAATAAATAATGGTTCTCATCGACAAAGTACAAGACAATCATAATAGAAACAAACAATTTATGACATCAATATATAATAGTTCATATCTCATTCTCAAACATAATAGTTCGTAAAAGGTCACATTATTACGATGCGACAATGGTGAAGCCGACCAACGCTTGAATTAAATTGTGAGATTGTAATATTGGATAGTTTAAGGTTTATTTTAAATTTTAATAAATAAATAAAAATTTAGGAGAAAAATAAAAATTCTATGATTTTGCACAGTATGGGATTCATACTTATTCCGAGAAGATAATAAGGGTAAAAAGAGAGACGTTTACAAATAATTAAATAAAAATATAGGAGAAAATAAAATATATGATGTTGCGTAAAGGATTTGAACTTGTACATTTTAAAATTCAAAGTATAGCTTGAACCACTACACTAAATGTACTCAATTAATATTTTTAGTACAATATATAATTTAAATATTTATTAAAATTATAAACGGTCCGGTCCGGTCCAAACGGCCGGTTTCTGTACTCAAACCATGGACCAAACCAAATTATACGGTTTGAAATTTACGGTCCGGCCGGCCGATTAATTCACTTGCCAAACCGTGTACACCCCTAATTTCTAACAGAGCTGGAGATAATTCAAGTCACTCCTGCAAAATACAAAAACCATCAACATTCCGAGAAACAACACAAAACCACTAATTATGCTCACAAAAACACACAAGCCCACCAAAGACCTATGGTAAAAAAATTCAAAAGATTGGAACCTCGGTATTAAATGAAGCGGAATTCTCAACGACAAAAATAGAGCAAAAAGCAGACTTGATATGTAGGCATATTCGAGAAAAAGCGCCGACGGTACAAGTATACAAGCTCAGAACTTCCTCTGTTGATATATTATATATGTGCCTTGTTTGTAAATATCTACTAGATTTCGTGTTCACGCAAAACTCAAAAATTTAAAATGCTAATCTTGGCTATTTATTTCATTAATCTGCTTTAGTTTTATTATATTTCGGAGTTTTCCTCTCAGTCACGTTCGTTCATCCCGACTCCAACCAAAGCTATCTATAAAAATTATACAAAACATATATTTTACATTTTTTCCGCAAACAAAAACCAAGTTCTTATGATGCAGAGGAAGAGAAGTTTGCCAGCAATTATTTCCACATTTTGTTTTGTTTTTTAAATTAAAATACACAATCTATTTATTCTTTATATTTAAATAAGACTGGATAATGTTTTTTTTTTATAATAGGAATACATTTATTAAATTCATGCATTCAGATGTTTCTGGGTAAGCTCGAACGTGTGACCTCTTGGTCCAAGTAAGGTGCTTTAACCACTATACCCCGAGCGAGGGGACTACTGGATAATGTTTAGTTATATTAATTGGTCATTCATAACTATTAAGTATTAATTATAAATGAATACTAATATTTCACCCATACGATGCGTGGGAGCTATAATGGTTTATATCGTAATATTAAATTTAATGTTTTATATGTAGGTAAATATTATAAATATAAAAAATTTGTAAACTACAAAATTATATGATAACACATATAATTTATATATATATATATATAGAGTATTGATCATATAATAATAGGGTTTCTCGTGCTAAATAAGAAAAGATCTCAGCCGTTTAAAATCTCAATCGATGGCACAGATAAAGTCTGTCCCTTCCAATTTTCGATGCATATTTTGCACATACTCAATGCATAAAAGGGTAAGAAAGTAATTGTCTTCCCTATTTAGATCTAAACACACTATCTCTCCTAATTTTCTTTTTCCTCCCATTATAATCAAACGATTATATCTTTCACGATTCAAATCTATTTTTTACGAATCATATATCAAATTAAACGTATTCTTATGACGATTAATATGATATTCATATTGAATATGTTAAATTTAGAAGATTCGCACGAAATCTTGATTTCATATTCAGCTGGTATATATTCTTCATTATATTTACGTTAAGGATAAAAAAAATACATAATTTACGCATAAAAAATGTTCCTAAATATTTGCATTTTTTGCATCAAATGATGCATTATTAACTTGAATAAGATGCATTTTTATTCTAAAGCATATGCATTTTTGTATTCATATTGAGTGCATTTTTTTGCATTGATTATATGCTACAGTTTTATGCCTAAAATATTGCATTTTTTACATTGAACGTATGCATATTATGTTTTATGAACTGCACGAAATGAAATTCCTCAAAATATATTTTTTACATTTTTGCCCTTTTATGCATTGAAAATGTGCAAAATATGCATCGAAAATTGGAAGGGACGGGCTTAATCTATGCCGTCGATTGAAATTTTAAACGGCTGAGATCTTTTCTCATTTAGCACGGAAAATCCTATTATCACCTAATCACTACCATATATATAGATATATATATAAATATATATATATATATATATATATATATATATATAGGGTAGTGATCATATGAGAATAGTTTTAGTATGAGAAATGAGAATAAATCTCAGCCTTTAATTTTGTGATTTCAACGCTCATGATCTATTTCACTCCGTGTGCAGTTTTCCTCGATTATCTTGCAGTTTTGCAAAATTAAGGTTATTTTTGTAATTTTAACTTTTTTTAAAATCTGAAATAGTATCTCATTAGATTTTTTATTCCTTTCTTCGCGCGATTTGATTTCTTCTTCCTTCTTCGTTCAATTTGATTTATATTTCTTCTATCAATCAGATTTTTTTTCTTTGTTACTGGATTTTGCATTCGTGTTTGGTCTCGACTTTGTTTATTTTTTATGAATATAGTTTAAAGAAATTGTTTTATTCAGATCGACGTTCATTTTTACTACTCCCTCCGTCCCGGCTAAATTATCCCAGTGACTTTAGGCACAATAACCAAGGAGTGTGAGTGTAAAGTAAGTTGAGTGGAATTAATATTTTATTGTTGAGTGTGAAAAAGTTGCCTTTTTAAGTAATAAGAAAATTGAGGTGGGACGGACAAAAAAGAAAAGTGAGACAATTGAGGTGGGACGGAGGGAGTGTTATATTGTGCATCTTTAGTGTTAACTTTGTACATTTTTGTATCTTACACGTACATTTATTCCAAAGTGTGTTGATGAGATGAAGCATTTTAAGGGCAGAGTTTTTAGAACTGTTAATGTTGGTATTGAGTTTTATAGAGACCTCGTGTTGCTGCTTTGAAGAAGAAGATGTTTATTTATTTTTTAATTCATATTTATGTAAAAATGAAGTAAATCGGGCTTAAAATGCATGAATATGGTTTAAAAAAATTTATTTTATTCAGATCGACGTTCATTTTTACTATTATATTGTGTATCTTTAGTGTTAACTTTGTGCATTTTTGTATCTTGCAGGTTCATTTATTCCAAAGTGTGTTGATTAGATGAAGCATTTTAAGGGCAAAGTTTTTAGAACTGTTGATGTTGGTATTGACTTTTATAGAGACTACGCTTGTGTTGCTGTTTTGAAGAAGAAGATGTTTAATTTTTTTAATTCGTATTTATGTAAAAATGAAGTAAATCGGACTAAAAATGAAGTAAATTGGGCTAAAAATGAAGTAAATCGGGCTTAAAATGCAGGTTGCTGTTTGTGTTTGAGTTTTTTTTACAGTTTTAGCCCATAAAGGCTAAAACTGCAGGATATTGGGGCAAAAATGCCGTGTTTTTCAATTTGCTGAGAATGAATCATGTTCGTCGATTTGATGAGATGAACGCGCGAGATCTATTCTTATTTCTCATAGTAACTCCTATTCTCACCTGATCACTACCCTATATATATATATATATATA
>JAPKLW010001701.1:144575-162209 GCA_026898455.1 Plectranthus barbatus
TATATATATATATATATATATAGGGTGCTGATCTGGTGAGAATAGCCTTTATCATGAGAAATGAGAATAAATCTCGTCCATAGATTTGTCAACATCAACGATCCAGATTACATAAGAGCTTTAACAAAAAATGCGGCATAATATCCTCATTTTACTTCATTTAAGGGCAACATAGTCGTTTCGAACGTACAGGCGCAAGAGTTGTGTTTTGTTCATTTTATGTATTATATACTTCATTTTATCATACTTATACTTCATTTTATCTCAATTGTGAATCATTATAAAATAAATTCGATTCGAATTTTGATGTTACACTTGACATGCATTTTATCTTACAGTTCTTCATTATATCTTAGTTATTTTTCATTTTATCTTAATTGTGATTCATTATAAAATAAATTCGATGTGAATTTTGATGTTATATGTGACATACATTTTATTTTAGCAGTTCTTCATTATATTTTAGTCATTCTTCATTTTATCTCAATTGTTGCTCATTATAAAATAAATTAAATAAAAATAAAATCAATTTTTCAGAAAAAAAAATGATTTCAATACTCTTCATTTTATTTCCTATATATATCATTAAATGAAAAAAAATCAAATTTTTAGAAACAGTTCTCTTCATTTTATCTCCTCTATAAGTCATTAAATGGAAAAAATTAAACTAAATAAAAATAAAATCAATTTTTCGGAAAAAGTATTTCAGTTCTCTTTACTTTATCTCCTATATACATCATTAAAAGAAAAAAATTAAATTTTTAGAAACATTTCTCTTAATTTTATCTCATCTATACTTTATTAAATGAGAAAAATTAAATTAAATAAAAATAAAATTAATTTTTCAGAAGAATATGTTAAGTTTATTTTATCTATTTAAAACTTCATTAAATTAGAAAATTCAATTAAATAATTATAAAATTTAATTTAATTTTAGAGTATTGGATGACTCAACAGGACAATCGAAATCTTGTGAAAAATAAAAAAGAAAAGGAATTACGGATCCAAATATGTAATTGAGGATAAAATGAAAATGAAAATGATTTGAGGGAGATACCATCAGGTTAAATGACAATGATACCCTTAAATATGTAATAATGAAGTTCGCGGAGGATAAAATAAAAACGGAAATTATTAAAGCATGACCGCAGATCTTGTGAAATCAAAGGCTGAGATTTATTCTCATTTCTTACATTAACATCTATTCTCATATGATCTAACCTCTATATATATATATATTAACTTTGATTAATTTGTAAATTTTATTTTCTTAGCATAAATATAAATTTTTAATTTGAACAATATTTATCGATTATTTTATTTTTTTAAATTGGGGCACTCTATTTTAATGGGTAATATGTGTTTTGACGCGACTCGAAAAATATGATTGATAAAGCACTTAACCATTCGCGCTCCTAGATCGAGACTCTTATATTATTTTCTTAATATGATGTGTTTCACTTCATAATTTATATTTTTTTGTAAAATAATTTTTATTATGTGAGAAATTTTTTTAATTTTATTATTGAAAAATTTCAAGTTCTTGACCAATAACTTTACATATTCTCCGTCTCTTCAGAAGAAACTTTCGTAATTGATGTATGATAAAAATAGTTTGTTACATCATTAGTTTTAAATGCATGCATTGATGCACGCTTGATGCATACTTGACATGCAATTTGATTTACTACTCTCACATATGTTTAAATTTTATACTCACAATTTTACTCGCTAGCTCATTAATGAGCTCAATCGAATTAGGATATCACACTACGGCGATGATTCTTGTGCTTTATTAATAGCAATTTTGATATCCAGATAGTAGTCTAAAATGATATTGATCTTTATACGATATTTTATTTGGTCATTGTTGTGGTTCGAAAAATTGGAGCCCATGGATTTACGTACGAAAAGATCGAGAATTTACAAAATGAATAAATTGATGGGTCCTTCTCAGGAAAAGAGACCGTCCTTGCTTTACATAAGGACCTATTTATAAGAAAATATAATTAAAATATTATTTATTGAGTGCTCATTTATTGTCTTGAAACCGTCGGCCATTAATCCTTTTGACTCGTTGGTAGAGGAAGGCATGGTTGCGACCCGACGAGAGAGGCATGGTTGCGACCCGACGAGAGAGGCACGGTTGCTATGTCAGATGGGGAAATGGCTATAGTGCGGTCTCCGGTCATTAGCAATTTCTCCTTTTAAAATCCATAGGCCTCACGGTGCGCCAATGTTGCGGTTCGAAAAATTGGAGCCAATGGATTTACGTACGAAAAAATCGAAAATTTACAAAATGAATAAATTGATGGGTCTCAGGAAAAGAGACCGTCCTTGCTTTACATAAGGACCTATTTATAAGAAAATATAATTAAAATATTATTTATTGAGTGCTTATTTATTGTCTTGAAACCGTCGGTCATTAATCTTTTTGACTCGTAACGATCGAACCACTTGTAACGTTCGAACCGTTACACTTCTTCATTTAATTCCGAGTTGAAACCGCCGAGGAGTAACTCAACATCAACTACTTCGAGCTGTCTTGTGCGAGCTGGTTAAATCGAACTGCTCTCTCATTCGGACTCCTTTCTAGCTGAATCGAACTACTTCCAATCGAGCTGCTTTGTGAACTGGTTAAGTCGAATTGCCCTTCTATTCGGACTCATTTTCCTTGGGTCCTCTTATCCGGTCCAAACAACCTTCTTTCCTGCAAAATAATTTATGGGCCGTATACTTGGGCCATTTAATTGGGCCGCTTATTTTTTACCTCAACAGTCATCGATTGTACATGACTAATTTTGATTCGTATTAGCATCATATTGTTTCGCATCTGTAAGTTCAAGTCTTCGAGTCAAAGTAATTTTATCATTTGTGTTTCTCAGTGCGAAATAATATTTCCCATTTAACTATTATAACATAATGTTATGTTTCAATCTTATACATTCGAATTAATTCATTTTTTTAGCTTTCCACTTTATTTCACTTGATAGTTAATTTTTTTTCCTTTGATGCACCATATCCCTTAATTGATTGCACATTTTTGAAATAATTTATTTAACGGTAAAATAAATATTTTCAAACTCACATGCATTTCAAACTTTTCAAATTTTCAATTTAATAATAAGAAATATATCTATTGGTATATCACTATAAAGTTTTTTAAACATAATTACTTTAATTGATTATTTTAAGCCGGAGCATTGATAAAAAATCTAACCCGGGAAAGTAACAACTAAACTTTTTGCAATTGTTTACTATAAAGTAAAGTGTGTTATATTGTTTCAATGAATTCAACACATAAAGCATCGATTTCAGTTTACAACCTCTTCAAATAACTTTTTTAGTAGGTGTTGCTTGAACACTTGCTTTCGAAACTGTTTTTCTCTCTTTAAACAACATATAATAAACAATTTCACTTTTATTTGTCTTCTTGGAACTATACATATACTGAAGTGTGATGCATTAATATAATTTTTTGTTTTATTTCGATTTTGTAATGTGATATTTTAAAAGTTTTTAATTTTATTTTATTTTTCAATATAGTGCGACACACTAATATTTTTGCAACAGTAATCTAACATTCTAATATTTCACATTTTAATTTATTTTAGCTATATTGTGACAGTAGTCTAACATCCTAATTTTTTGCAACAGTAGTCTAACATCCTAATATTTCTCATTTTTTGTTTCATTTTAAAATATAACTCGACCTTCTAAAATAATCTATTATTTTATTTCATCTTAAAACTATTAGAATATTCTAATTTTTTTTCATCAGTCATTTTACAGTACAACTTTATATTCCAATACAATTTGAGTTTTAATGTATTAAAATAATAAATTTTATGTTTATTTACCGTATTTTCAGGTTTGATTTTAAATACTCTAACATTACATATAAGAATATATTGTGAAATAATATAAGATTAAGTGATAAATAAATCAAGAAAAATAATTATTTGCTTTCATAATTTTTTAGATAAATATCATGAATAATAAAAATTAGATTCTTTTAATATTATTTTTAGTGTAATTTTGTAATCTATTTCATGAATAATTCATAAAATAAAAAAAATGAAATCATACATATTGAATGAAAATAATGAGAAGATTTTTATTAAAATAATATATATATGGCAAAGTCTCAGATGAGACGGTCTCATCATTTTTATTGTGAGACGAATTTAATGAAATGATATATTTTTTTATTGCAAATAATATTTCACCATTTTTATTGTAATATATGAGTTTAATGAAATGATGTATTTCTTTATTGGAAATGATGTATTTCTTTGTTGCGAATAATATAATTCTTAAAAATAAAATGATGTATTTAACTTATTGAAATGATGTATTAAGGTCCGCCTCACAATAAAAAATAGTGAGACCGTCTCTCAGGAGACCAACTCTCTCTCTCTCTCTCTCTCTCTCTATATATATATATATATATAATCGATAAAAGTAAAATCTAAAATAAAATTTATAATATATTGTTTACAATTTCATATATTAAAAATACAATTAATTTTATTAAAGAGTAAATATATTATCATTACATATTAATAAATAAACTTAATTAATAGTTCAATTAATTAATCATAAATGTAACTAGAATTTTACATTTATACCCACCGATTTACTTTAATATATATATATATATATATATTTGGAATATAATAATATGCTGTGATTTGATTGTTTAATTAAATTAATCTTATAAGATTTAATCTTTCATGAATGTATTATTTAATATTTTACTAAAACAAAACTTATTAAAAACAGATTAATTAAAAAAATGTATTTAATGAATATAAAATATGAATTAGAAAAAGTAATTATATGATTTTATGAAAGTACATTTATGCTCGCAAATGGATTGAGATTATATATAAAGAAAAATTCAAGATAAAGTATTAAATATATTATAAAATATGATTTTCTAATTACATTATATAATTTCGAATTTGTAATGAAATCAAAATTTCGAGAAAATCTTAGAAAGCTACATTTATAATATATCGGGTTCTTCGCAGCCAAAGAAGCTCACGAACTCATATATCTTCATTGAAAATCTGAGTCCAACTAAATAAAAAAGACCAATATTTATAACGCGAGATTGTAGAATATCAAATCATTGGTTATTTTTTTTCAAAAATAAAAAGATTTAATTGGTAAGAGGCTGTGACTTGCTCTTGTTGTTTATTATTGTAATTCCATTTCCCATATAACCAACACGTGGACCTCATTCCCTCTCTATTTATATCGCAAGTCATCCCCTCTTCTCTCTCATCATACCAAACAAACAACGCATTAACAGGCACTGAATTTAAACCAAATATATCAGTGCCTGAAATTGGTGTTCATTTCATGGCCACTTCAACTTCATCTGCGAATTCTTGGATTAAGCCCCGCTCATTCTCCCCTCCACTCACCCCTTCTCCCAGCTCATCGCTTTCATTCAAAAACACCACCAAAATCATCAAATGCTCTCTCCAATCCTCCGCCGCTACTACCTACAAACCGCTCTCTCCCGCCGAAACAGATTCTCCGTTGAAGACACAATGGAACATAATCCAGAGAGTTGCTGCAATGGCCCTAGACAAGGTGGAGAAAGCTTTAACAGACTACGAGCTACAGCAGCCGCTGCCGAAGACGGCGGACCCCGCCGTCCAGATCGCCGGGAACTTCTCCCCCGTGCCGGAACAGCCCGTCCGCCACCGCCTCCCTGTCGTAGGGAAAATTCCGGATCTTATACAGGGTGTCTACGTCCGGAACGGTGCGAACCCGCTCTTCGAGCCGCAGGCTGGCCACCATTTCTTCGACGGCGACGGCATGATCCATGCGGTTCGGTTCGATAGCGGTTCCGCCAGTTACGCATGCCGGTTCACCGAGACTCGGCGGCTGGTTCAGGAGCGAGCTCTGGGCCGCCCCATTTTCCCTAAGGCCATCGGCGAGCTTCACGGCCACTCCGGCGTCGCGAGATTGCTTCTTTTCTACGCGCGCGGCTTGTTTAAGCTCGTTGATCACGGCGAAGGAACCGGCGTCGCCAACGCCGGTCTGGTCTACTTCAACAACCGGTTGTTGGCGATGTCGGAAGATGATCTCCCCTACCACGTTCGCGTCACTCCCAATGGCGACTTGAAAACGGTCGAGCGGTTTGATTTCAACGGCCAACTGAAATCCACCATGATCGCCCACCCGAAACTCGACCCGGTTTCCGGTGAGCTCTTCGCTCTCAGCTACGACGTGATCAAGGAGCCTTATCTCAAATACTTCAGATTCTCAAGAGACGGAGAGAAATCCGACGACGTTGAAATCCCGGTTTCCGACCCAACAATGATGCATGATTTCGCCATCACCGAGAACTTCGCGATCATCCCTGATCAACAGGTGGTGTTCAAGCTATCGGAGATGATCCGCGGCGGCTCTCCGGTAGTGTACGACAAGAATAAGGTGGCGAGATTCGGAGTTTTGAGCAAGTATGCGAAAGATGCTTCCGGCATGAAGTGGGTGGAAGTTCCCGACTGCTTCTGCTTCCACCTCTGGAATGCATGGGAGGAGGCGGAGACGGAGGAGATCGTCGTCATCGGGTCGTGTATGACGCCGCCGGATTCCATTTTCAATGAATGCGACGAGGGGTTAAAAAGCGTGCTCTCCGAAATCCGCCTCGACTTGAAGACCGGCAAGTCAACGCGGCGGCCGATCATCTCCGACGACGATCAAATCAACTTAGAAGCCGGCATGGTCAACCGAAACAAGCTCGGTCGAAAAACGCGCTACGCCTACCTCGCCATCGCCGAGCCATGGCCGAGAGTCTCCGGCTTCGCCAAGGTCGACCTCGTCACCGGTGAAGTAAAGAAGTTTATCTACGGCGACGACAAATACGGCGGCGAGCCTCTGTTTCTTCCCAGAGACGCAAACTCCGCGGCGGAGGACGACGGCTACATACTTGCCTTCACACACGACGAAACAGCTGGGAAATCGGAGCTGCAAATCGTCAATGCCATGACTATGGAGATGGAAGCAGCAGTTCAGCTTCCGTCGAGAGTCCCGTACGGTTTCCATGGCACATTCATCGCCGGAAAGGATCTCGCCGGCCAGGCATGAACTGAATCCGACAGTGGTGAGAGTTATCAGAGGGATTGTTAGACTAGATATGCATCCCCGGACTCTCTCTGCTTTTACAGCATATTCTTTTTTTTTTTTCCAAAATATATTTGGGATTTTTAAAATTATTAATATAGTTTAGGGGAGCTGCTTGTAGCTTAAATGTTGATATAAAATGGAAGCTCAGCTGATTTCCCCTCATTCGTGTGAATAGGTACACTAGTAGTTACAAGTCAAATATTTTTTTTAGTAGGATGAGAGAGAGGAATCGATTTCGAAAAATAATGAATGTTCAATTTTAAAATTCTTTATTTAGAGGTTTGAAATTAAACGATACACATGTTTCCTATGTTGTTCTTCCTTCCTCTCCAGGTTAATTGCATTTAATTTAGGGAAATTGCATATTCAAAAAGATTAATTTTCATTACTTATACAAGTATAGCAATTGTTTTAAAAAAATCTTGGTAACTATATTATAAAATTTAAAATCTTTGCAATTATAATACACATTTTTTTGGGCTTCAAATTTTTTTTTTATTGAATATTTATTATTCCCTCTGTCCAGCCGGAATTGTTACACTTACCAAATCGAGTGTTCCAACCGAACTGTCACATTTCTAAAAATATTAATTTTTTTCTCGCTCAATATTAAAATATTAATTTCACTTATACTCACAGTCTTTAATTCTCGTGCCAAAAAAAGTGTTAACAATTATGTTGGGGCGGAAGTAGTATATTTTTTTTTTTTACATTAATATATTAATTACACACTCACGTATCCAAATGTGTCTGGAGAAGCTCGAATCCATGACCTTTCGATTACAGACAATATGCTTTGACTAGTACTACATCCCAAACAAAGGGACCTAAATGTTTATTATTCATATACAATAGATAAAAGCAAATAGCCACAAAATCTACTTATTAATTGACATTTTTGTAAGGAATTAACATGTTTGTGAGTTATAATCATAAATATTCTGAATTTTATATCGTAATTGCTAATATTCCAAAAATATGTTACAATTGTAAAGCTATTTAAAGCTGCGTTAAAATTTAAATGAAAACCTTAAAAATTTAGCATTTGTTGATTTCTTTAAAAAGGAGTCTATTGTTTACAAAGTTACAATTCCCCCACTCATTCTATTTCTCAAAATAAAAAATAGGAATTTCAACAAATAATCCAATCAGCATTTAAAAAATTGTCAATGTTCAAACATATATTTTTTTAATAATAATACTTTAATTTAAAATTCACATACTTAAATACCTTTAAAAAAGTTCGAACTCATAATCTTTTAATTATTTATGAATATGACCTTTCAATTATGAGTAAGGGTGCATTCATCATTATACCGAGCAAAAGACAGCCAAACATCATTTTGTAGGCAATCACATGATGGATTAGGAGACCTTTGAAAATTAGAACTTATCAAGTTGATTTTGAATTGTTTTCAAATTAATCTAAACTCGTAAATTAATTCTGACTAATTTATATACACACATAATTGTTAGCAACGCCTAATCAATAAAAAAAAATTCAATTGAAATTAACCAAATTGGATCAGCAATTTCGTAATCGCACATCATTTTTAGTATTTGAAGGTCAAACCCTAAAAGTGACGCCCATTTTTTCTTCCTTTTTATTGGTAAGAGATGAGATGTCTATTAATGAAATATTTTTAATTAAAAAAATGTGAGACGAAAACTACACCACAATGGAAAGCCACAGTATCCAATTTGAATGCAAATAATTAAAACATCTTACATGTATTCATAAATTATGAATTTGCTATACAATATGAAGGTGTAATCAAAATTAATTCTATTTAAAAAAAAAATAGAAAGCCGCCATAGCTTGTCATATGTATAAGGCTAAATACAAGATTACACAAAGTAATAAAAATATTAAATAGGAATAATAATTCCTCCTTAGTGGTGGCCATTTGGAACCGGAACCGTCCAAAACGATTCGGAACCAGAACCGTAACCGTTTTTGGACGGGCCGGTTCAGGTTCAAGAAATAGCCCGAACCGAAACCGGTAGTTCCGAACCGGAACCGGCGGTTTCGGTTCCGATTCCGAACCGTTGAAAATATTTTTGAAAATTCAAAAATCGACGAATCAGAAAGCGCCACGTGTCCCTAAAAAATAAAAAAAATAAAAAATAAAATATTTTTTGAACCGCCGGTTCCGAACCGGAACCGTGTCGAACCGGAACCAAAACCGTTTTTGGACGAGCCGGAACCGGCCTGTGGCCACCACTATTCCTCCTCTTTCATATGCATGTTTTGTTATAGACTTGTATAATTTATATTATGTTGGTCCGAGATTAGAGTGAGTTTGGTACAAAGCAGGAATTTTAGTACAAGACTTGCACTCTCAAACTGGTAGTTTTTGACCAGTTTGGACTTCTGAAAACACTTCTAGTGAGTATGAATATTGTTGAGGTTCGTTTCGTATGGATACGGGGTCCCGTGAACTTGAGATCCGAATAAAGCAAAGAACAATGATGGATAAAATCAAAATAACAAAAGGGAAACAAACAAGCAATGATTCACGACAAATTAATAACAATTAACCCAGGAGCTCGTAAACAGAATACAATTGAGACAAGGAACTTATTTTGGCGTTACACGACGTCTAATCGAGCTTCATTCACCACAATATCGAGCGCGGTTAGGGATGCAATAATAGGAAAATTTGAATTAGAATGTAGGTAGCTATTCAGAGGAAAAACAAGATGCTGAAATTCGGCTTACAAATAACTATTTATAGGGGTTTAGAAGCGCTAAGGTTTCCTGGATTTTTGTCGAGGTTGTTGACCAGCGACCTCCAGCTTTATCGGAGCTGTTGTAACGTCTCTATCTTCAACGACCTTCGGGATTTTTGCGAGCTTACCATTTCATCCTTTTGATCGTTGATCGTCTCATTAGAAGTAGCTCTCTTCGAGTCATTCTTCTGAGATGATGTCTCTCCTTTTGTCGAGCTACCCAGTTCCTGACCTTGGTCGAACTACTTTTTGCGAACTCCTGCCAGCCTGCGAAATGTCTCTAATCTTGCCAGCCTTGGGCCGGCCTGCTGTTTGGCATGTAGGAACGCGAGTGAGCTCACCTAGTTATACCTTAACAATAGCCCCTTTGGCTCTTTGAGGTTCTCTTCGGGAGGACCCGAAGAGTCGAATAGTTAAGTCATGCAGTATTGTGCCATCACTTTTAGAGGCGAGTTGTTCTTCCCAGATGTGTGCCCTTAGGACCTCTCTGAATGGAGATCCGGTATTATTTTTGGGATGCCCATAAGTATCTCCTCAGTCGAGAGGGTCAATTCCTCTGTGGGTGACCTCTCCTACTCGTGCAACCCCAAGAAGTTAATGCGAGGGTTGTGATCACGAGCCCAAGATCATGGTTTTAACGAAGGGACAGTTTTGGTTATGTTCCGTTTGTCGGTTTGGCAACTTGGTGAGCCCCTGCAAACTGTTTGAGTTCATCTTTTGGAGTTTTTTGACGAGTATGGTATTCATCGTGAGTTCTTATTTTTTGGTGTAAGAGCCCCAATAATTGTTCACGTAGATCAATGTCTTATAGCCCCTTTGGGTGTCTTTGCGTGGATTGGTTGATCGATCCATTTTTTGTCCGAAAAAGGAGCTCAATTTGTCGAGCTACTTTTGAGTTTGTTGCCCAAGTGAGTGGTAGTTACGTAATAATCAAAAAAATTGGGGGCAGTTATGAGTAGTTGAACGGGCATGAGGTTCTTAATCGTCACTTCTATCAAATCTTCATTATTGTTAACAAAGCTCTTCTCTCTCGCTCTCTCCATTTCCTCTGGTGATTCTTTCTTTATTTCTAGTGATCGTGTTTTCATTCGATTCATTCTATCGTGCTTGTCTCCATTTGTCGGTCTATTAAGGTAGTACTTCTTGCCCATACTCATGTTGGTCCTCTCCTCTTTCTTTTGTTACTTTTGGATTTGGGGATAGTTCTAGTGTTCCGATCCTTCGCGAGTTGATTATCGGGCTGACTAGGGCTCGTTACCCTCTTTTCTCTTTTTAGGTTATTTAAGTCAAGGTTTTTGTAATGCATTCTTGAAGATGTATTCATTTTCTAGTTCTGATTCGCAAAACCATGACGATTCCAGGTCCGATAGTGAGTTTAACCTGACGCCCCCTTTACTTCTTCTCCTCTGAGGAGTCCATCAATGGCCGATTTTACTGGCCCCGACTGGAGTCTGCTCTTCTAAGGGATGGATAGGCCTGAATCCAACCGAGTGGTGCGGGAGACCAAAGAGGAGTCCGATTCAGGGTCCTCCGATGGCAAGATGCTCTCGGAACTACTTTCGGGGGATTGAGAGGATTGCTGGTGGTGGATAAACCAGTGGTATGGGCTCTGAGGCTAATATAATTGATTTGGAGCCAAGGTTGCCATGAATTTTGTTCTTCCCGTCGGCTAGGAGCACCACAAGGTGCTAGGCCACGTCAGAAGTTATTGATGACAATGTAAGGAAGGTTGTGGAAGGGTCCCCTGCCGTGATGTGCTTTTCAAGATCCTGCGGCCCGACCAAAGGTGTTTTGACCCTCCTACGGACTATGTGGCCTTCTACATAGCTGTTATGGAGAATGGGGTAGGATTACCGGTGCACTCTTTTTTGTTAGGTGCTGGAGTCTTATAACCTCTAGCCTTTACAACTCACCCCGGTGGGTTGGTGTCATCTGGTGGGGGTCTTCCTGGTTTGGTTGGACCTAGATTTAGGTCTCCCAACCCTTAATGAATGGCATAACATGTATAGGCTTAACCAATGCCAGGATAAACACTACTATAATTTCACTAGGTGGGCCAAGGGTAGATCAACCTTGCTCAAGAAAACTCCCTCGAACTCCCCAGGGTGGTGTAATTCTTTTTGTTCTCCTGAAACTGGACCCGGTGCATTCAGAGTTCTTAAGGGGCGCTGACTAGTAGGTCTTTTCCTCATTTTCTTGTTAATAACACTGCTATCTGTCATTGCTGACTCCCCGTTTTGCTATTGCAGTACTCAGCCCGAACTTTCTCAGTCGAAGCAGGCTCGTGTTGATCGTGCCTACGATGTCAGTGACTGATCGGGAGTGATTCTCTATGCAGCAGGGGCGTGGGGTATCCGCTTACTGTTGGGAAATTTGGCTAAGTTTCCTCTCCCCAGTAGCTACTTGTTTAGATTCTAGTTTGGTGTTTTGGTGGATCAAATCCTAAGTCCTACCAGCGTCAGTTGTCTCTAGATAGCTCTAGATCTCAAATGTAAAGTCCTGTTTAGGTCTTTTGAGTTGTAAGTCGCAGCTGATCAAGACTCATGCTGGCTACTGTTCACCAGCATGAGATGTACTTACCAGTTGAGAAAAGTCTCACCAGCAAGCGACTGACAAGACTCGTGCTGACACTGTTCATCAGCATGAGAAGAGCTAATGACTGGCTACTGTTCACCAGTTGGGAAGGTTTTCATCAGCAGGGAGCTGACAAACCTTATCAGCAGAATAGGTGTTCTCACTGACACTGTTCACCAGCGGTGAAGCCACCAGTCATGGGAGATTCCAAGAGTTAACATCAGACATATCGGTAGACTTAGATTGTGCCAGCGCAAGTCACCAGCAGAGACTGCCAGCACAAGATCACCAGAATGTTCTACCAGTCGGATGTTACCAGCAGAATTCAAGATTCACTCTCCCAGAGTCTTAGAGACAAAAAGAAGATTCGTCTGAGGAATAAACTGACAAAGTATGACTTTAAGGGAGGATACCTTAAAGTCTATCAGTTCAAGACACCAGTTCCGATTCCTCGTACTGACGAATAGTGCCGTTCTGACATAAAGAGATCAATGTCAGATAAAGTGGACAAAAGCATGGCGCTTTTCGGAAATTCCTACCTGCCGCCGTCAGAAGGACATGCGAGGACAGAGACCTTTTCCGACATCTCGTACTCAGTCGGAGTGTGTGCCAGATTTCAAGCCAATCCGAAAAAGTCACACATGGAAGCTGCAAAGAGGATAGTGAAATATCTGAAGGGGACTGAATCTCTTGGAATATGGTATCCCAGAAATGATGAACTTACACTCATTGGATATTCAGATTCAGATTTTGCTGGATGCCGTATAGATTGAAAGAGTACCAGTGGTACGTGTCAGTTTCTAGGACACAAGCTAATCAGTTGGTTTAGCAAGAAGCAGCACTCAGTTGCTACATCTACCACTGAAGCTGAATATGTTGCCGCTGCCAGTTGCTGTGCTCAAATTATTTGGATCAAGCAACAACTGGAGGACTATGAAGTGGACACTGGCTGTGTTCCAATCTATTGCGATAACAACAGCGCTATGTGCATCACGAAGAATCCGGTTCACCATTCTAGAACCAAGCACATAGATATTCGACATCACTTCATACGTGATCATGTCGAGAAGAAGGATGTCAGCGTGGACTACATCAGAACTGAAGATCAATTGGCTGACATCTTCACCAAGCCACTACCAGAAGCAAGATTCAAGGAGTTGTGCATCAAACTCGGTCTTCTAGAGATTGATGCGAGCCCAACTGTTGAGGAAGAATGAGTCCCAGCTCTCATTCTGTTCTTGGTCTTCAGGAGGATGCTGATTACGACTAAGTCCAAGCTCTTAGTTGTTTTCATACAAGTGGTATCACTGATGGTTACTACTGGCGGAACTTATCCCTTAATTGTCTAAGGAAATGAGTCCCAGCTCTCATTTCAATTTGCCAGCACAAACCATCAGTTCAAGCGAAATTGGGTCCCAGTTCCCAATTTCAAGCGATGATAAGAAGTGGATTTCTTGAAAGAGAAGATGACGCGAAATAAAATTGAGTCCAAGCTCTCAATTTTCTTATCCTTCGAGTTGTCAGCAGACAACTGGCGATTTCCTACGACTGACTCGGGTCCCAGTCGTAAGTACCAGTTGTCAACTGGTAAGGAGGCCATGCTGACAGGGGGAAGTATTCAACTGGCATATAACTGTTGACCAGTTATACTACTGATGACCAGTTGAGTCCCAGCTGTATCAGAAAAGGCGGGATTGTTCAAATCCGACTTGCGTGTACAGCCCTCAGAATTTAATGCGGCATTTAATGCCACATTTAATGTGCACAGTGTCTGCGCAGTCCGACGCTTGGGTACCACCAATCGCTGCGTGCCACGTCAGCCCCACGGCGTAGCCCACGTCAGCACGACCGCGCACGTCGCACAGGGAACCGGGCCTGCTGATGACCGTCGATCCTCGCTTGCTAAGCGCTGATTCTGGACGTCTGATCCTGCATGGCCCCAAGTATAAATACCCGATCACTTCCTTCGGGTTAACCTTTATGTTTCCCTACTTTCAGAACCCTACTTTCAAAATTCTCTCATCTTTCCTTGAGATTTTCTGAAAATTGAACATTTTCTGAAGTCATGGCATCATCTTCTCAACCTCCAGCTGATAACCCTCCATCTACACCGACATCATCCCAGCCTGGTTCGCCAGACCTACCCCTCGCTGAAGCCCATATGCCGACATATACTGGCATAGTGAAGATTGAAGATGTGGATTACACATATCCGTTCGCCCGACTGGTTCAGTTGAACAGACCGGCGACCAGGGGACAGCTCTCAAACGCGCAGGTCAGGGCTGCTCAGGTCCAGAAAGAGAAAATACTGAATGCAAAATTGGCCCTGAAAAATTACGGGGAGGAGCTGATGGAGATGATTGACCGTGAAGAGCTCCGACAGTACCTGACGGCGACACCCCAAACATTTCATCCACACATGGTAGCCGAGTTCTACGCTCGGGCCGTGATAGCTGACGACAGGAAGTCTTTCACAACTTCCGGTTTTGGTCACCTGATCACCGTCACCGCGGAATACCTCGCCGATCTCTTCGGACTGAGGAATGAAGGAGAAGAAGTGGCCACGTATCTTCAGGATGATACGGCGGAATTCCGGAGAAGATGGGCGCAGTGAAAAAGCCAGAAGTCACCGCCTTCCGGACTGGCATGAAGAAGTCCGAGATGGAGGAGTACTGGCAGATGGTGTGCGACATTGTAGTTCGCATGCTACAATGTGAAGTCGGCTCGTACGTCAAGTTGAGCCTGCGGAAGTTCTCCGTGATGTGTGCCCTGGTGGATGGAATTCAGGGCAACTGGGCCGAATTTTTCTTTGGCCGGTTGCTGGAGAATGTGGCGCGGAACATAATCGTGCCAACGGAAGGGAGATTTGCCCACGCCGTATCCTTCGGGCTGAGGATCAGCCACATCCTGGAGATGGAGTTAGGTGATGGCGTGGATCAGGGGGAACAACTGGTTGGTTCCGACTTCATACCAGCCACGAAGGCGAAGTTGCCCCACCCAGATTACAAGAAGCCACGAAGGCTGAAAGGGAAGTCAGCAGTGGACCCTGCTGAGGTCGTTTCTGAGGAGGACTCAGAAGACCTGGGAGAGCAAGTGCCAGCTGTGGCTCTCCCACTGACTGATGAGGCAAGAGCTCAGCTGAAGAGGAAGCTGGAGACGGAGTCTCTTTTCGAGACTATGGAAGGCGCGGTGGCTGAGGCGACTGGTATCCACCCACGGGATGTACAACTGGTACCAGTCACCAAGAAGCCATCCCACAAGAAGCCCAAGACTTCCAAGCACCAGCAGCCACCATCAGCTGTTGCATATGACCCTGAGTCTGGGAAGATCTCCATCCCAGTCAAGAAGTCCGTCTTGGGACTGACTGAGGAGGAGACCCTCGAAAGGATGACTCGCAAGAGGAAGCGCATCCAGACCAGAGCTCAGAAGCTGGTGGAGCAGGCGAAGAAGGAGCAGCAAGCCTCCGTAGTCAGGAAGAAGCAGGCCCAGGCCAGGCTGAAGGCCTTGGCTGACCAGCAGAGGAGAGAGGCGGAACTGGCGGCCAGGGATGAGCGGTTTGCCAAAATCAAGGCCGAAACAGAGGCCAGGCGCCAGGCAGAGCTGGCAGAACAGATGAAACTGGCGGCCAAGGGCAAAGGAAAAGCGCTCCAAATCTCAAGTGCCGGCCGACCAGCACCAGCCCCACCAGGCGAGCTCCTACCTGAGGAAACTTTCGAACACCTGCTGGTGATGGGTGTTGACGAAGACGTAATGTCCATCGTGGACCAGTACCAGGAGCAAGAGGAAGCTACTGGTGGAGGTGAGGAAGACCCACTGGCCGCGCAAGGGGGTGCCAGTGGAGGAGTAGAAGAGCGGGCGACCACCCCGGTACAACTGGCGAGCTTCTCGGATGTCAGTTCTGAATCCGAGGATGAAGAGGAACCAAGGGCTGAGGAGCCAGAGCAGGAGCCAGCTGCGGAGGTGGTTCATCATTCAATGGTGCAGAGGATGGAGCCAAGGGATCTGTTCCCAGACATTGATGATAAGGCTCATCATCCTGCCAGTCGCCCCCGATCCACAGATGCCTCGACATCAACTTCCGGGCGACCAGCAGCATTCTCTACATCACCAGTTAGGCGTGCTCGAACTGAAAGGCGCCCTTATATGCTCTGCATCCAAGAGCATCAACTGGTTGATGAGGATACTTTCCAGGCACGAGTGACAGGGGTGCACCGGTGGGAGCAGCACGGGGAGATGGCTTTTTATAACTCAAGAGTGCCAGAGCCATCTGCATTCAACATCATACCCTTCAGCGGACTCCCCCACCAGTCGGTATATGCCTCCAGAATCTCTGACTGGTGCCTGCCCCTGCAGCCAGTGGAATATTACAACTCCACTCTCTATGAGTATGCTGAGAACATCACGGTGGAGGTGGAAAATGCCGTCAATGACGAGATGATATCCAGCTACCGTAGACTCTGGAGGGTGGATCCAGAACTATGTCTGGAGTTCCGGAGATAGCGGATTTTTGATATATGCCAGCGCCTGCTGACTGTGGAGAAGCGGGCGGTTCTCTATGCCAGGCTGGGTCTTGGCTACTGGAGAGCGGAGGAGGAGTGGGCTAATGCTTTCATGGGCACTGATCCTGAGTACCCCCAGCAGCTGTCTACAAGGAGGATCCAGCGCCGCTTGCTGAAGATTGCAGAATATAGGCAGCTGACTGGAAGCTCCGGCCTCCCGCCACAGAAAAAGGTCAAGTTACCTTTCCTCCAGTTCCGAGTCACCAGTCGGGGGTACCAGCTGACGTACGCGCTCCGACGCCTCAAAGTGCTGGTTACCCTCCCGAGGATCCCTCCCTATCATGCTATCCTGTTCGACATGGCTGCCTGCGCATTGCTGGTAGACCATTTTGTGGAGGAGGATCCTTCTAGTGGTTTGTGGCTGACCCTTGCCGTCCCTCCTGTTCCTATTGTCTCGGGCGATCACGTCCCTGATCATATGGACTGGCAAGTGGTGGATTTCACAGCCCCACTCGTTTTTGACGAAGTCCAGCCAGCTCCAGCTGGGGTGCCAGTAGCAGAGCCAGCAGCTGCTGTATCAGCCGAGGAGTCAGCAGCAGCTGATGCACCAGTCTTGGAGCCAGCAGCAGCACCAGCGGAGGAGCCAGCCCCGATGGAAATATCAACTGCATCTGAACCA
>JAPKLW010001702.1:0-26034 GCA_026898455.1 Plectranthus barbatus
AATGATGAGGAAGAATGAGTCCCAGCTCTCATTCTGTTCTTGATCTTCTGAAGGACGCTGATTACGACTAAGTCCAAGCTCTTAGTTGTTTTTATTTAAGTGGTATCTCAAGATCACTGATGGCTCCTACTGGCGGAACTTATCTCTCAAATGTCTAAGGAAATGAGTCCCAGCTCTCATTCCAAAGTTGCCAGCACAAACCATCAGTTGAAATAGAATTGGGTCCCAGCTCCCAATTTCGAGCGATGATGAGGAGTGGATTTCTTGAAGAGAAGATTATGCGGAATAACTGGTGGTATATCCACGACTGGTGAAAATTGAGTCCCAGCTCTCAATTTATCCAAGTACTCGAGTGCCAGTCGTAAGTATCAGTTGCCAACTGATAAAGAGGCCAACCAGTTAGGGGGAAGTATGCGACTGGTATATGCTACTGATGACCAGTCATGCCAGCTGTCTCAGAAAAGGCGGGATCGTTCAAATCCAAGTAACGTGTACAGTCCTCAGAATTTAATGCGGCATTTAATGCCACATTTAATGTGCACAGTGTCTGCGCAGTCCGACGCTTGGTTGACACCAATCGCTGCGTGCCACGTCAGCTCCACGTCGTGGCGCCCGTCAGCACGACCGCGCACGTCACCACAGGGAACCGGGTCTGCTGATGACCGTCGATCCTCGCGTGCTGAGTGTTGATCCTGGACGTCTGATCCTGCATGGCCCGAGTATAAATACCCGATCACTTCCTTCGGGTTAACCTTCATGTTTCCCTACTTTCAGAACCCTACTTTCCGTCCCTCCTGTTCCTATTGTCTCGGGCGATCTCGTCCCTGATTTCATGGACTGGCAAGTGGTGGAATTCACAGCCCCAACAGTTGTTTCTGAACAAGTCCAGCCAGCTCCAGCAGCAGTGCCAGTGGTGGAATCAGCTGAGGTACCAGCTGTCGAGGTGCCAGTAGTGGAATCAGCTGAGGTACCAGCAGTCGAGGTACCAGCGGAGGAACCAGCTGCAGCAGCAGTACCAGCGGAGGAGCCAGCCCCAATGGAGATATCAGCTGAATCCGAACCAGCAATGGCTCCTTCCGCAACTGATGTACCTTCCTCTTCCATTGAAGTATCAGCGCAGCCAATCTCCGAGATCCATCCCCCTGCGCAGCTTCTTGCACTCATTGATGCAAGGATGGATCAGCGCTTCGCCAGCTTCCGAACCGAGATTGCTCAACAGATGGAGTCTGTAACCGCTGGAGTGTCCTCCTTTTTGGCGCGGATCCAAGAGGGGGAAAGTACGCGAGCACGTGCTGAGGCAGAGAGAGCTCGTCTTGCTGAAGAGGAGAGGAGAATTGCTGCTGAGGAAAGGGAGAAGAGCAGACAAGATATGGCAGCGCTCACTGAGATCCTGAGGTCGCTCACAAGCAGAACTCAATCACCAGGATCATCTTCTCAGCCATAGTCTTGTTTCGCTATTTTTTTGTTGTAAGTATTTGTATCTCTAGACTAGTCAGTTTTCTATCCTGTACTTGTAACTGCAACATATTAAATGGATTGATTACTGACAAGTTGATGACAATTCCTCATTGTCCAACAAATTGTCTAAGTATTTACTTACCAGCTGAACTTACACTTCCAGTGTAATCAGTGATAGCGTATTTTTCAACACGCTAAAGCTGCAAGTGTACAGACCACTGCAGAGGGCAAGTAATAATTTATCGAACTCAAGGACTGCAGGCTCGAAACACAACCAAGCACTAAAACATAGACACCGTACTACTATCTAGGCAAATCATAAAGAAGTTTTGGTTTTATCTAAAAGACTGATTTAAAAGCAGAAATAAAATAAAAAGATTTAATTAAAGATTTTAGAAAACAATGAGAAAATAGGATTCCAGGGCAATCCACTTTGAATATTAAACAAACAACGTTTTCATGCAATTCAATCCCAATTTAATTTCCAAAGATGTGAGCAATCGCGAAAATGTTATCAGGCGACCCTCTCGGATGCTAAACCATAACATGGAAATAAAATACCTAATGACTCCTCTCGGATGCGCAAAAAGGAATTTTACTCTCGATAAAAACCTTAGATTCAAAACCCTTTAAAAGTTCAACTTCCTCACGGATAATTGTTCTAATAAATCTGATAAATTTGCGTCTTAATTGACAACCTAGACCTCTCGGTTCAAAACTATCAATTCAAATCACAATTAATGATAATTAATGCAATTATTGAAAATTCCAAATTAAATCAGAACATCAGAGGAAAAGGAACATTAAATTTGCATAAATGTTGAATGAATAAATACAAAGTTTCAAAACCCTAGAATCCAAAAAGGGATTTAGCCAGACATGCTAAATCCTAGAAAAATAAAGAGATGAAGAGTCATAGAAACAGAAAAAGGAAATTAAAAACCGCGTAGTCTTCAATCTTCAATTCCTGTCATGCTCTCCCAGTTCTCCAGGATTTTCTGTAGAAAATTCTCTCTCTAGCTTTCAAAATAAATGTGGAACGTAGGAATGTGGGAATAATGGTTGTGGAGGATTGTTCTGGCTTTTGGAACTCATATATATAGGTGAGGGATTTAAATCTCAAAAGATATGGGGAATTTTTGAGACTTGAACCGTAAGATACGATTTAATTCGTCAAACCGCGGAAAAATACGAGCAGGAGATTCACGTCCGGCGATCGCAGGCATGGAGAGGGCGATCGCCGGTTTGGTTACGATAGGGAGAAAAGCGGAACCGGCGATCCGCCGGAATGGAGGTGCAAACGCCGGATGTGGAAGTTGAACGCCGGATGGGGAGCTTCAAACGCCGGATGGACAGGAGGTCGCCGGCTTTGCTGCCTAATCGCCGGTAGCTGGAGGTAGAACGCCGGTTTTGCATGGGAAGGAGCTGCGGTCGCCGGTTGTGGGGTGAAGTCGCCGGTTGTGCAGTGAAGTCGCCGGCCTTGAAGGCTGCTCGCCGGATGCGTCACGAAGCTTCCCTTTCCACGGCTTTTTCTTGTAATTTTTCTATCTTTTCTCCTCCCATTGCATGCCAACATGAATCAACTCTGGAAATGCTTGTTCAACCATTCATTTAATCCTCAGAAACACATAAAATCTGTGCAAAACAACATCAAACGAGCCAAACGTAATATTTCCTTAAAGAATAAGAATAACGCATGAAAAGATCACATAATGGCTAAATTTGAAGTATAATCAAAGCATAAATATATCAATAAAATGCACAGAATGAGTGTTTATCAATCAGCACCAGCACTCGTATCACACACTTTAAATCTTTTTGCTCTGATCTCAATTTTCATATTTTAAACGAGCAATATCTCTCCTGGTTTGAGGGGGAAGATTTTTAGTTAGAGCTAATGTGAGGAAGTATTTTCATGGGTTTAGATCTGATAGGTTTATTTTGTAAAACCCTGAAATACTTTGTAACTTTCCTCATCAGCTGAGTGCTCGCTGGTTAGGCTTTGATCGCACCAAAAAGGGGGAAATTGTTGGGAAATTTGGCTAAGTTTCCTTTCCCCAGTAGCTACTTGTTTAGATTTTAGTTTTGGTGTTTTGGTGGATCAAATCCTAAGTCCTACCAGCGTCAGTTTGTCTCTAGAATAGCTCTAGTCTCAAATGTAAAGTCCTGTTTAGGTCTTTTGAGTTGTAAGTCGCAGCTGATCAAAGACTCATGCTGGCACTATTCACCAGCATGAGAAGTGCTTACCACTGGCTACTGTTCACCAGTTGGGAAAGTCTCATCCGAAGGCGGCTGACAAAGTCTCGTGCTGACACTGTTCATCAGCATGAGAAAGAGCTAATGACTGGCTACTGTTCACCAGTTGGGAAGGATTTCACCAGCAGGCGGCTGACAAATCCTACCAGCAGAATACGTGTTCTCACTGACACTATTCACCAGCGGTGAAACCATCAGTCATGGGAGATTCCAAGAGTTAACATCCAGACATATTGGTAGACTTAGATTGTGCCAGCGCAAGTCACCAGCAGAGACTGCCAGCACAAGATCACCAGAATGATCTACCAGTCGGATGTTACCAGCAGAATTACAGATTCTCTCTCCCAGAGTCTTAGAGACAAAAAGAAGATTCGTCGAGGAATTAACTGATAAAGTATGACTTTAAGGGAGGATACCTTAAAGTCTATCAGTTCAAGACACCAGTTCCGATTCCTCGTACTGACGAATAGTGCCGTTCTGACATAAAGAGATCAATGTCAGATAAAGTGGACAAAAGCATGGCGCTTTCCGGAAATTCCTACCTGCCGCCGTCTGAAGGACATGCGAGGACAGAGACCTTTTCCGGATGTGTCCAAACGGCTAGAAGATTTGAATCGGATCCCTCGGTTATAAATACCTGAGATCCATCAACATTCAATACTCTTCACCTACCGAAAGACTGCAAATTTATTACGCTCAAGCAAGTAGAAGCAAAACACTTTCGAGGCCTTTCTATAGGCTATCCGTGTGTTGATTTATTCAAACACGAGACTTCAAGCTTCCAGCTTGTAAGTTACTGATCTCTTTGGTGTTCTTTCTCTTCTGAGGAAGTTCACAGCAGCTCTTGTGCCAGCCAGCACTTGAGTTATTACGGGCTTTTGCCGTATTGAGAAGATACGTTCTTGGGAGAACTAAACACCCAGTGAAGCTGTGGAGGTTGAAGTGACGTGCTCGCACTCCATCAGCTGATCAGAGTTGAAGAAGGAAACAAGACCGGGAGCGGTTGATCTAGCGAAGTGGTGGACAAGGGTCGCACCAGCTAGAGATAGATCGTAGGCAACTTGTACCTGATTACTCTATAGTGAATTTCCAGTGCTACGACTGGAGAGTGGACGTAGATCAGTTGATCGAACCACTATAAATCCTTTGTCTTTTATCAGCTTTCTGCATTTCATACTGATTTAAAACCCAGCACCCAAGTGCTGGTGTATATCTGAAAACTGATATAACTGTGCAAACAAGGCTAAAAATATTCTAAGTCTTGAGCTACCAGCTGACGAGCCAGTCGCCAGTCAGCTGAGTACGCAGAGTGCAAGTTGACTTACCAACTGACAAGGTCCCAGTCAGTTGGTTATCCAGCAAGTGCAAGAAAACGATTATCCACATTTTCCGCTGCTAAGTTATACCCTGATAATCCGGGACCAACAATTCCTTTGCGCCTCTTGCCAACCAGCGCAACAGGACGGTTTCCTGAAGTAGCCAAATCAACCTTTTCTGGAAGCATCACTGACTCCGCTGCCATCAAGTCATTGAGTTACTTGTTAAGAGTGTACTCTTTCTTATTCATGACAGCATTCAGTCTAAAGTTCTCAATGGACTTTGGCAGAGAGTTGAGAATGATATCAACCTGCGCTTCCGCATCGATACCACCTCCGTGCAGCGTGAGTTCATCAATGAGATGAGCCATGCTGACCATGTGCTCTCTGACCGAGCTACCTTCAGTCATTTTCTTTCCCACGATTTCCCTCATGAGATTGAATCTGACAGCTCGGTCTGACTCACCATAGGTCGCTGTGAGGCTGTCCATAATGTCACAAGCATTATCATACGAATGATGTTGTTGTGCAAGTACTTCGGACATTGTAGTCATCATATAACATTTCACTATATTGTTTGACTTGAGCCAGTTGTTATAGTAGCTCCTTTCCTCATCAGTCGATGCATTAGTGGGAGCAGCCGGACGAGGCTTATCAAGGACAAACTTGTGTTCCTCTGCAACAAGGATGTAATCCAAGTTGTGTTTCCATTCTTGAAAATTGGGACCGGTTAATTGGTTTTGTGCTAAGATATTGATCACATTTGGTAAAGACATGCCTAAAAACAATAAATTAAAACATAGTCGCAAACAATTGAAACAATTAAATATTGAAACCTTATGATTAAAAATTTTTAATGTTTCCTCCAATTTGCCTAAGTATTACTATTGCAAGCCACACATGTGGACGTTTACAACAAAACACTTAACCAGACTGCATCTATCAATTTTAGTCCTTTAATTCCAATCCATGTCCGGGTTCCTTAGACAAATGGAATTAATAATTGGAGACTAACTTAAGACCATATTATCCTACTGAGCAGGGACATCACAAATGAGTTATACTCTGGATAATATCTAAGCTAGCATACCACCAAAGCCAACCCTCCCATATAAGGATCTACTAGGACACACCCTGATCCCTTATAATAAGGATGTCTCATTTAATTCAATCCCTAGATAACTTATGAAAACTCAATAAGCAAGCTACACATGTAGACGTTTACGCATGAACTCCCACTTCTCACATGAATTAAATGTTTGTTTTAAGAAATCCTATCTATTAGAACTTATGAATAATAAATTAAGTAAGCTACACATGTAGACGTTTACCTAATAAATTACCCACTTCCAATAAAGGATCGCTTTGTGGAGGTCTTATTAAATAAGCTTAGTAATTTAAATTCATAAGGTTCAATTGCATAGATTATTTTATGTAGCCATAATTATAACATTGCTAAAATTCTATCATGCAAGACATGAACCCCGAATTTATAGTTATAATTAATTACACAAAATAAATCACATAGCATGCTTTAAAGCTGTAAATAAAAGCATTTAAATGTGCTCCTATTATCTACAACATGCTCATATGCTGCGCAATTAATGTAAACACATATATCATGCGAAGATAAATAATAAAGCAAATAAAAAATGTCCTCATGGCCTCATGATACGAAAATACGAAATAATCCTATATATTACAGTTTGGAATTATTTCACAGATCTTCAACTGGGCTCCCACTACTTGGATTGTGATCTAATTTTATTTTCTGAAAATTGGGCCTCCAAGATTTGATCTATCAGAAAATAGGACAACTAGGCCAGTTAACCAAATCGCGGGCATGAGCACACATTGCAAGCCCAATATCCCGCGAGAACTCGGCCCAACGGGCCACCACCGGTGAACCACTGCTGCCGTGAGGGCTGCCAGAATCGCGCAGCAGCCATGCATGCACGTCGCATGGCTGCAGCCCGCGATTCTGCCTCATCTGGCCGTCGCCCGCTTTGTCTGTGCTGACTGTCGCCCATCCACGTCGGCCTCCTCTTCTCTCTCGTCGGCGTACCTGGCTCGCCAGAAACGCGTGCAGATGCGCGGTGAGGGCGTGCGACCGTCGACAACTCGCAAACCCTAGGGTTTGCGCTATCATCGCTGTGCCACTCCTCCACCGTCCGCTGTCCACCGTTGATTCCACCCCCGGAGCCTCAACGCACCACCTACCGCCGCCGACACCGTCCGAGGGAGGAGGGAGCGCCGCCGACTGCTGCGCGCGAAGCTGCACAGGAATACCGCACCGCGTGCGTCTCTCGCACCTCGATCACTGCACGCCGTCATCCCGGGGCCGCCGCACCTGCCTGGCCAGCTGTGGCCGCGCGGCTGCTGCCTTGCGTGTGCGCGCTAGAAACCCTAGGGTTTCACAACAGCTGCACCGCCACCATGGCCTGCCGCGCGCCATCGCCGCCGTGCCCCTGTTGTGCGCGACCGCCGTGCACGACCTGCTGTCGTGCCAGCGCTGTCGTGCATCGTCGTGCGGCCCTTTGTTCTTCGTTCTCTGTTTTACAGATTTAATTTAAAAATGAAAAATTACATAGAATAACATCCTAATGCAATTTGGAATTTAAATCTAACCAAGGATTTATCTCGTGGGTGAAAAATGAATCCTTATAAAAGGGCGGATTAATCCGAGAACCACGAGGAACAAAAAACACAATCATACAATCCATAACCCATTCATGCATTCATTCAATAATAATTATCATGCAAATCATAAGCAATATTATTTTTCCTGACAGAGCCAATTAATGAACCTGGCTCTGATACCACTTGAAGGGATTCATGAACTAAATCACTAAATCCGTTGGTCGAGATCGTTAATTGGAATATCAAAAATAATTTTCTATGCCTATGATTAATCCTAGCATGCTCTTATTAGATTATGCATAAGGGGGTTTATGAAAATTAAACAATAATTTTTGAAAACAAGAGGTAGAGAAGAAAGAAGATGATCCTCCTGATCTGATCTTCTGATCTGTATCCCAACTCCAATCCGAATATCTGGTGAAGATTACCTTCGGATTCCTTGCCCAGTTGAGAAGCAGAATTTTCTCCTCGTTCTCAGATCCAGTCGATCACCACAGCTCCCAAATCCTGGTTTGATGTGTTGAAACTTATGATCTTGTGGTGTGTTGTGATTTGAGAAACTGAGGCCTATTTATAGGAAAATACTGGACTTCTATTGGGCCTGAGTTTTCATGGGCCAGACCAGGGACCAGAATGCAAATAGCAAATAAGGCCTATCAATTAATTAATTCACATATTCAAGTCAGAATTTAATAATTAATTAATTAATATTGATTCATTCCACCAGAGAATCAATATTATCCTACCTATTTGTTACCACGTTTTGAGGTACGGGTTGCATGGGCTCGGTTTATCCCCATATTTAAGATTAAAGACATTCGTTAATTAATTTAAGCTCTGACAAGCTATTTAATTAATTAACATCTTATATTCCTGAGTCAATCCACTCAAACCTTTTCACTTATGCTTGAACTTAATCAGCCTGCAGGACTTTAGCATAACGAACCTTTTGAGCTGCTCAGGGAATGTCACCATCCTATACTAGATGTGGTTACCTAGTTCCAGTACCAGACAGTCATACACAGAATGCTATCACCCAAGATACAGATATACAGGCTCAACTAGAGCCTTTCACTGCAACTCAAAGTGATACACAATCTGCATATACTTCTGTACCTTCATTTAGGTTTAGGATCTCATCAAGCCATAGAGATCTAGGTTCTTTTAATCTTAGATAAAAGAATCGATCTCAACTTAGGTCCTTATCAATGCGTGCCCCACACCAGCATACCAAGCCATCCAAGATAAGATGCTTATTAGCGTATGTTGCAGCCTACACCGACAGTTTATCCTGGAACTGTCTCAGTTGTGATAACTATTTATATCTCGCTAGGTCAAATAATCCATACGATCTTTCGTGATCTACTACACACTGTATGATCTCCCTATCGACGAGACAAGAGGATAAAAGCATTTGCGACACATGTTTGTTAATTCAGACAGGAGATGAACAAACAACATTTATGATTCCCAGTATATTAACCAATCGACCTTGTACATAATATACCAATCATAATGCTTTCAGTATATAAATCCATCACACCATGTTCAACATACTCATTCCATTGGTTACTTTACTTGTATTATTAATTTGAGCCTAGTTTAAACAAAAACCAACTTGATTTTCTCTCATCAATTGAACCTTGCTCGAGTAGTTTGTGCACCTTTTTCGCGTTCCCTGTGGAATCAACACTCGGTATATTTACCATTATACTACTTATGATGGTGTACACAGTACACTTGCACCTGTGTTGAATACACTTGCATATTTTGCACACAAAAGAGCCTAAAATGGAGAATCATTAAAGTGTAGTCTCAATATCTAGCTCCAAAAGTAGTTCGCTAGTGGGTCGATGAGACTGGGGATCAACATAACTGTAGGTCGACAAGATTGGGTCGATTGTAGGTCGACGAAAGTAAGTCGATAAGACTCTGGGGTCTATCGCAGTGGGCCAAGTCAGAGTGGGTCTATAACTGGAGAACTGCGACAAGTGCTGGATATGGAAAAAAGATATGGTGTATCTAGTTCCTTAGTGAGGCGAGATTCAGCCATATCTAAATATGATCTAGATAGAGATTAATCTATTTGAGTATAAATTGAATATGGAATATCTTTTACCTGGAGTAGATTTTCCTTATGTATCTAGGAATCTCTACCTATAAATATCCCTACTCCCCATCATTATATTATGTTCTTCTCTGTCATATTTTGTATATATTCTCTCCACCATAGTAAAATCATCACCGTGAAGCTTGAAGAGTCGACGTAAAGCTAACGCTTAAACTATTATAAATTTATGTTCTTTAATTTTTTATTTGTATCTAAGAATCTTTACTTATAAATATCCCTACTCCCCATCATTATATTATATTCTTGTCTATCATATTCTGTATATATTCTCTCCACCATAGTAAAATCATCACGGTAAAGTTTGAAGAGTGGATGTAAAGCTTACGCTTAAACTATTATAAATCTGCGTGTTCTTCAATTTTTTGTTTGTTATTCGTATGTGCAATCAATTATTCACAACAATATCTCTTGAGATATATTAGATACGATAATATCTTGTATATCAAATTTAATTTCCAATATTATGTATATCTTGTAAATTAGGTTAGATAGATTTGTTTTTCTCTATTTATATCTCTTTGTACATCTAGATTACTTGAGTGAAACAAAGGAAATTATTTATTTACAGTATCAAATGAACACGAGCTAAATAATTGAATTGTGCATCATGTCACTCTCTTTGATTGTTCTTTTTTTTTTTTATGTGCATGATTATTTCTATGCTATCATAATGGTAAAATCTCTCCCTCTTATATATTATATTATATATAATGGAAGCGATCTTGGTTATATGCAGTCATGAATAATCGATCACATGATGGCGACGAGGGATCAAAATCCCACCCAATTAAGTAGCAAGATTTATAAATCAATATCCTAGCATGCATGGAATGATAAGTCAATACAACCTCGAAGAAACAAATTAAAGTTATTCTAGTAATTGGAGAGGGAAACAACATCAAGAACCGCAGAAATGGCCAGTAAGAAACAGGTGAAGAATGTGAAGGCAATGGAAACTGCAACACGATCGCAGAAAACGTGCAATGGCTTGCAGAAATTGGGCAGAGATGAATGCCGAATCCCGGTTCGATTCAAGTTGGTGACCCCAGATGCAGCTGATCCTGCACTCATCACTGCGTATGCAAACACCTGATCTCCAGCAAAGAGGAGCCATGCATGATTCCTGGAGGGGGTGAGGCCTGATTTTCGCAGCAATCTGGAGAGGTTGATGAGCAGTTGGAGCAAGGAATGGACTGCCACAGCTGCTGATACACCAACCAAATACCTTCACACAAACATCACGTTATTCAACCACCTTAATATCTCTCTCATCCAAATCGCACTGCTCCCTTCACTTCATTTTCATTTTTATTTTCATTTTCAACGAAACAAAACCTACATTATTTTTATTTATTTTTTTGTTGTAGTAAAATCTGGCTACAATAAAACTAGGTGGTTCACGGGAGCTTGTTTTTATTCAATCTGTTGCGCGAATCACGGAGGAAGAAACTGAATTTGTCTCGATTCGAATGAGCAGAGCCACCACTCACATACAAGAAAAGATAACACATGCATTTTTTTACTAAAAATAAGGCTGTAATTATTGGGCATCAAATATGAAAAGAACCACAAGCATTTGTGTTTAGAATAATTATGTATTTGTTTCATGTAATAATAATCAATTGCATAAAAAAAGACTAGCTCAAAAACAGAGTAAACAAATGGCGGTGAGGATCATTTACAGGAAAAAGAAAAATGATGAAGCAAATAATGAAAAGAGAAACTTACTCGAAGGAGTCGGAAAAAGACCACTTGGAGTAGAGGGGCAAGCTGAAGCCGTAGAGAGAGATGGTGGAAGCCTGGGTGGCGGTAGCCATCACCGACAGCGCCGTCACGCTCGTGAGGAGGCAGAGCAGCCGTATGACGGAGTGCATGACGTCAGCTTTCCAGTGGGCGGGCTTTCTGGGGTTTTGGGAGACCAGCGGGCCGCTGAGTGGGCCGCTCTCCGGAGTCAGCTTCGTCTCCGGCAGCTGGATGGTGACGTCCGCCCCGTTCATCATTGGTTTGGGGATGAATTTGTGTTTGAGAGTAATGTCTCTATTTGGAGTGGAGCAGAGCCGTGTTTATAGTTTCAAGGAGGAGGGAGAGGGGAGCGAGAGAGAGAGAGAGGAAGGAGTGAGGGACACGTGGCGGGAATCGGGAAGGGGGTTGAAGGGTCAATGGGATTGACTGCTGCCCGTGAAGCTGTAGTACGCTGCAATCGATGATTCTTTGTTTTTATTTACAAAAATATATAAACTCTAAATTATTTGATGTAGAAATTAAACAAAGTGTTTGTATTAGAATCCAACTTATCCTCATAAGAATAATTTTTAATGAGAGAGATATTGTATTCAGACCACTGTTACATGTTAAATCAAATTCTATCTTTACAAAATTTACTAGTAAAAAGAGAAATATTTGATCATTACAAGATGATTTGGACTATTATAAAGAAAACTAGAATGTGTTGTTCCCGGTTTTTCAAAGTAATTTTAAGTTACACAATAGAAATATTGATTGATAAATTTGCACTTGTATAAATTGAGTGTCGGTCTCAATTTGGTTATCAAAAGCTCAGTTTGGTACTTAAGTCCAGATAGTCTTTAGAGTCAGTTTCAGTTTTATACTGCAATACTTGAGTGTTGGGTTTTAAGGAATGTAAGCTGATAAACTGAAAGCAGTAAAAAGAAAAATGATTTATAGTGATTCGGACAAAAAAGGTCTTACGTCTACTCTTCAGATAGAAGTGGAAATCCACTAAGTGTCGAATCATACAAGGTGCTCATACGATCTATTGCTTGCTGAAGGATGTCTCATCCTTCAATCCACAAGCTCACTCGCCTGGTCCTTTGCTCGTCCTTCACTTCGCAGCTCGAAGTGTGGGCACACCACGTAGCCTCCTCGTCGCCAGAATATGGTGTTTATAGGTCCCCCGAAATTATCAGCTTGGCGGCAAGTATGCCCGTAACAGTCAAAGTACCAGATGTACTTGACTGATGTAATCTTTCTTGGAGAGAAATATTACCAAGAATAACTCAAGAACAGATGTTCTGAGTCTCGTGTTCACAAAAGTGACACACAGAAAGCTTTAAATGTCTCGAACGTTTGAGTCGTGATTTCTGTAGAATTTCGGCTCTTTGGAAATTGTAAGTTTGGTTGTTCTGAATCTGAAATCCTCAACTATTAATAGACAAAGGAGTGAGATTCAAATCTCTCTAGCCTTTAGACTCGTTGGATGTTGTTCAATCGGAAGTCTCTGTTTACTGAAGTACTTTTCCCGCTTTTTCTGACCGCGACAATGATTGTTCACCTTTTGTCAGAATGGTAGTATGTTAGTCTGAGGAATCTTGGACAGGTCAGTCCGAGGTATCAAGACTGAAGTCTTGGGCTTGCGGACTTTAAGGAATCTAAAATCCTTAAAGTATGTACTCGTTAGTACCATTCCTCACTTATATTCTTCTTGTCTCTTATGTGCGGGGATTGAAACTTAGGTTCCATGCTGGTATCGTCATGCTGGCAAGTCCATGCTGACTGACGTCATCATTCAGTTTTAAGCTTGGTTCTCAGACTGGTAAGTTTGGTATCATGGACTGGTGAGTCCTAGACTGGTCAGTTCCACTTTGATCTAGTTCCAAACTAGTCAGTTTCTCAAAACCCAGACTGGTCAGTTCCATATTGAGTTCCAGTCTGTTTGAGTCTTTGCGCATCCTAAACTGATTCCTCAGTATGTCTTCGATTCAGCTCTAGCTTACAACTCGATAATAAACGACCTTACAGGACTTTACATTTTAAAATCAAACTGGAATTTAATCTAGAATTTTACTAAAATGGTTTTTACACTTTGACCCACCAAAACAAAATAAGATAAAGAAGTTTCTAACAAATTTTCCTAACAGAATGTTAGTTTTGGATATATTTATTTAATATTAAATTCATATTTCCTCCATCTCGATTTATTAGTTTTATATTAATTGGGCACGATAATTAATATTTATGATGTAGTAAAATTAATAATTTATTGATATTATCTTGGGAGATAAGATTAATCTAATCGGACATACGAAAATAGAAAATTGGACAAGTATGACAGAATTGAGAGAAAATAAATTTAACTTATTGACTACGTTCAAGATTTATAAACTCGTTTATGAGGTATGAAGAAAAATAGACGAGATTTGGTTCGAGAAATTTGAGCCTATTATAAATTTAATAGCTCAAACCTTTTTATTTAGAGTTGGTCTCCTGAGAGACGGTCTTACTATTTTTTTATTGTGAGACGGACCTTAATACATCATTTCAATAAGTTAAATACATCATTTCATTTTTAAGAATTGCATTATTTGCAACAAAGAAATACATTATTTGCAATAAAGAAATACATCATTTCATTAAACTCATATTACAATAAAAATGGTAAAATATCATTTGCAATAAAGAAATACATCATTTTATTAAATTCGTCCCACAATAAAAATGATGAGACCGTGTCATCTGAGACTTTGCATTTTTATATAGGTTCAAACATGATATTTGGAGACATGGTTCTAGCTTTAAGCTTTCCAAAAATCTATTTGATCCAAATTTAGATAATTCAGCATTTAATTATTTTTTTACGTTATTAATATATTATTAATTTTAAATGATAGTTATATTTAATAATTTTTGTAATATATATCTAAACGAGGTGGCCGATTTATTAGACTTGATAAATATATTCTTTAGCTAAATCATACTCTGTTTAATTATATAAACACATAAAGTTATAAGTGAAATACCAAAGTTATAGTTTTACATGTTTAATCTACCTCATCAATTTATTAGAAAAACTTGCTCATAAAATAAATAAATTTAATTTATTCATTTTAAAATATTTTACTTATAAGGTATAAAAAAAGGTAATGGCAAACTAATATCAGACTGAAATTCATGTAGCTGTATTTATTTCTGGCTCTATCACTTATAGCCCTCGAGAAAATAACCTTCTGAATTTATTACTTCTAAACGGTGATGTGTTGTTTATTCTTTTTAATTGTTCTTTCACTATCACATAACATTAATAAATTTTATTTCTAAGTTGTTAAAAAATCTATAGTCGAAAATTAAAAAGCAAAAAATCTGTTATTCTGAAAAGGTAGAGAAAAAAAAAAAACATCACTTTCAATTTAATATACAAATTCATACGTCTCAAATCGGAAAAAAAGTCCTCCACTTATGCTACAAAATGTCATAGCAACATGATTTGCATTAGAAAACTGCCCAGTGGAAGTAACTAGCCCGGCAAATAGTAATAATAACTGCCAAATTTGTGTTTAGTGGTAAAAACTCAAAATATAATAAATTCAAGTTTTTCCAATAATTTCTGAGCATTAAGTTTAAATAAATGTAATATTGTTAAAAGAAATGTTCTGAGTTCAAGCAGAAAATACCCTACCTTTATTTAGTAGATCATGGATTCAAATTTCAATGAAAAACATTTGAGTGGTGTGAATTTTAAATTAATGCTTTCTATTATTTTTTTTTAAAAAAAAAATTGTAAACAATGCAAAATTTAATTAGAAAAGACTGAATCCATTTCTTTTACATGCTCATTACAATCGGATTGCACCTCCATATCTCCAACACGGTTACCAGCAAAATAGGAATAAAATCGTGCCAGCCAAAGACAAACGTACCTTAAAAAGGGATCTCAACTATCAGCAGCTGCATTAATCTGAAGAGTTCGGCCGCCATAATCATTTCCATCCTCCCAAATAGGCTCAATCGCACTTAATAAATCCACAAAATTTGCAAGATATGCAACTGGTAATTGCATTCTGAAGACTAGACACCGAACATTAAGTCCATAATCTTCGAAACCGTTGATTTTGCAGGAATGGCCATGGTTCCAGAAGATTGCCGAGTACTGGAACTGCCATTCTGGAGGTAGTAAGGGTAAGGAGAGACTTTGAAACCATTCGACTCCAAATTTCTATTCGAAGGGGCTGGAGGTAGTGTCATGAATCCTTGATTGTTGAGTTTATCATTTAATGCCTTCCGCTGCATTGGATCTACAGGCTTCACTCCAATGATAAGAACACCATTTAGTTCCATGCCATTTTTACTGAGTGCTTTTTGAGCATCTGATCGATTCTGCAAAAACAAATTTACACGAGCAATTCAATCAGACACAATAAAGTAGGAGCACTGAAACCTAACGAAGCAAACTCTATTGAGTTCCAACACCATAAATTTACGCTCAATCCAAAGTTCAATGACCAGTGCCATGGTTATTGCTTAAACATGAAGATTTGCATTTATTTTATGCTGGAATTGATATGATACGAAAACTGTCAATCATTAAACTAATTCTGCACAGCTAAGTGAAAAGGCCAACACTGGTTCAACGAAAATAGAATAAGGACAGAAAGATACTATAATGTGTAGAGCCACGTACATCTCTAGCATTAAATGCAAGGAATAAGTAGAAGAACCATTTTCTCCATCACCATATGTCATGAAATCTTCAAGATAGTTTCCAAATCCATCTAAAGCATGAAAATTAAATGAAATTACATGTAAAACAACATAGGCATCCTAGAAAAGTAATTTTCACATTGCAACAATAGCAAAAATGTTCTGGAGAGCCAATAAAAAAATACCAAAGATGTCCTGACACGAGACTGTATTACAAAATAAGCACAGATAGTTTCACTGATTACATGCAAAGGAGCTCGAAGGGAGGAATGCAAGAAAGAAAATGTTAGCTTGAATGAGTTAATGATGTGAGAAAAGAAGCTTCTAATTGAAAAGTTAAAAACCCACAAACCCTCCTCTCCTCCACAAAAGTTGAAAGAAATGCAGGTATACATATACAAATTTCCCAATAAAAGAAGGGGGTAGAAATCTAGTTTATTGATGAAAGCCGCAAAAACTGCTACAGTGAACATCATAACAAGGATGAATGGTAAACGGAACATGGTGACATTCTCCTAGGAATGAAGTGAAATATATTTACAAGAAGCACTAATAAAAGCATGTCAACTTAAGGTAGTAGGGGAAGAACCTGATATAAAATGTGCATCCAATTAGCATCTCTAGGACCAGGAATATGCTTCAATATCAACCCACATTTTTCAAACTCCCGCAAAATAAGATTTGTATCAGCTGGAAAAAACCTGGACATAAAGTTCAACATAAATATCAAAACTCAACATGAGCTGTAAGATACTTCCAATTCCAGCTTCAAGAGATTAATTAAATGAAAAGGTACAAAAATTCAAATGCAGCCATAGCAATTGTGGGATAACTGGCAAGTAAATTCAATTGATCTCTTAAGGGGAGAATGCATTTCACAGTCCTGTATTTCCATTATGTTGTGCAATCAGATTTGCAATTGTCGGATAACTAGCAAGTAAATGCAATTGATCGCCTAAGGGGAGTTGCCTGCATGCATTTTACAGGCCCGTATTTCCATTATGTTGGGCAATCAGATGCTGAAAGTGTTAGGGACTAATGGTAGGGCAGTGAGGGAAGAACACATCACCAAGTGGAAAAAGGGATAAAGTCATAAAACCATTGAATAACAAACTTGTGTCAAAGGAGCAGTTAGTATAGAGATTCGAACTTGATGTCACAGAGAAAGTGTGCAAGACTAAATTAAACTTATGTAGACGTGCAACGGAAGGATAAAGTACTTATAAAACAACACATCATCTAAACAAAATTTAACAAAGGACATTCACAATTAAGTTATGAATTAAAAGAAAGACCCAGCTTATTCACAAGCTATATTTACTACCTAAATTTGAAAGAATGAAGGGAACTATGCATTCGAGTCAAAATATGGCATTATAAAAAATTATGTCTTTTCGGTGGCTCATCAGCACCTAATCATATAATTTTCCTGAATAAATTACACTACAAAAGTTTTAAAAGAAAAGGAATCGAATGATACCCATAGACAGTGGCCCATTCCTCCTCATTCAAGTTCCCAACAGGTACTAGACTTTTCTTAACTTCAGGCCTTGCAACCTCCCTAGGAGGTGGCAGCGTTATTAAGGCACCAGAATGAACAACACCTTCAACAGGTGAGCCTTTCCCTTTATCTTCTTGCTCAGCACTACCACCAGTCTTAGCAGGTGACCACCAGCTAGAACTGACCATAGGCGTCTGCAGACTCTGCTGCTGTGACTGCTTGCTTGCCCCAGCATATGAAGTGCTTGCATCTGATTTGCTCTTAGGAGTTGTAAACTCCCTGCCAAAACTTTGTACTGGGGTTCTAATATCTGATTTTACTTCTGGAGACACTGGATAGTCATGAATCCCTAATTCTGGAGAAAGATCAAAGCGGTCTTCAAGGGTAAACACTGGAGGAGGAGGAAGATCAGAACTGGCGAAATTCTCGCGCCACAAAGCTGAAACGGCGGCTGCCTGACCCGGGGTTGTGAATTTCTCCCCAGATCGTCGAGATGACACAGGGCTGGCTAAATCTTGAAAGAACAGGGACTGCCTCCCAGATTTGGGGGTTCTGCGTACACTTGTGTTCATTTTGCCTGGGCGCCTCCCTGCAAAAGCCAAATTAAAGAAATTCTAGGAAACTCGGAAGTATCAAGTAACACCTGTGATTACAATCCACTAATCATTCATCGACCATGAATTAAAACTGGGATCACAATCCAGTAATAACTCATTTACCATGAATTAAGATAAACGATAGAAACTAAATCTTCAATTCAGCATCCAAATTCCCAATATTAATCTCATAGATGAGTCTAAACTGATTGTAAAAAAAAATACAATCTTCAAGTTCCATCAAATCAGCAAACATGGTGGAGGTTAAGACATACTTCACCAGTGAAAAATTCATGAACGCTATCGGAATTCCACCATAAAATAGAACAATGAATAAAAATATTCGTAATTAGGACCAATTCCAACATAAATAAACACAATCCTAAAAGTATGAGCTAAACAAAGCGGTAAAACTAAATAAGCCAACATACCGCTCAAAAAAAAAAAAAAAAAAAGAATAGCGAACACAGAGCCAAGAAGAATTAATCCAGGCAACAATTGGGAAAAAAATGTAATGAGATTCTTAATAATCCATTACAGTAAATAAGAAATAACGCGATATGATAGATTAACAAACAGAACATCAACTACCTGAGGCTTGGCAACGGTTGAGGCGAGTGAAGAGGGATTCTTAATTTGGAAGGTTTTAGAAAAGATACACAAAAGCCCTAATTCGATCTTAATTCTCCTCTTTTTCAATTTTTTATACACATGTACAGAAGCCGTGTGTGCTGAGAGTACTAAAATGTCCTTCACCAAACGATCGATTACTGTTCACTAGCGTAAAGCAAGTGGAGGATAGTTTCGTCACTTTGCTTGTAACCGTTATTGGAATTTTGAAATTTGGTTATATCATATGTCCGAATCTTTTTAAACTGAATTGAATATATTTATTGCTCATTTGAAATGAAATTTTAAGTCGACATTTTGATCTTCCAATCTTTTTCATTTTTGTATTAATGTACTAATATTTTACTCGTACGTTGTATGAAATTATTCTATTTTCAAATTTGAAAAACTCTTAATAGTTAAAAATACCCTTTTTTATAAAAGATGTAATGAAAATGCCCTCTTTTATAAACGCATCTCAATTATACCTCAAATTTGACTTTTCCTTGACTTTAAAATTTTAATTCCAAAACTACCCCTACATGTATGTTTATTCTATTTTCCTTAACTTAACTGCGTTTTCAAAATGGTATCAGAGCCTAGGTGTTTATTTCAAGAAATATTTATATTTATTAGTAATAAGTATTATCCTAACCAAAGGAGGAGACACACGGAAAAATGAATCCGAACGAATGTTCGAGATGCGCAATATTCAGGGAAATCCTGGAAATGGTACAGGCAAATAAACTAGATTACCAGGAAATGCTAATTTACTGGGAGGAAAGGTTGAACCATACCATCATTACGGGAATTACCAATGGAGGATGTGATGCAAGATATGTTCGTATATGCCAAATGGGCATCGACGAATACTCACGAAAAGTCCAGAGATGGCAAGAATATCACGAGGATATTCAAGCTCAACATACACGGCATCAACGAACCCATCAATGATGGAACAAAAATGTCAGGAGATCATGCCTAGATTCAGCGAGATCGAGCAAGACTCGTCCAAACTCTCAATGGATCTAAGGGAGATACAAAAGACGGTACAAAACTACGGCAACAGCATGTATGGCGTACCACAAAATGTAAGGGAAATTTTCTCACAACAAGAAGAAATGTATAATGTATTGTTAGACATTCAAAGAAGGATTCAAACACTAGAACAATCTCAAGCGAGTTCTAGTAGGAGAAAACCGATCGACTTTGGCAAAGTAAAAATCCTAGCCAAAGTCAGAGAAGAACCAAAGCTGACGGACAAAGAAAAGCTTTGTCAGCTGCTAAGAACTATTGAAGAATGACATCCTTCGATAGAATACAGCTAGAAGATCTACAGGAATTGGCAGAATCATTTGCCAATTTAAACATGGTAGATCTAAGGATGAACGCAGCAGAAAATGCAATCGTTCTAGGAGGGCAACAAATCCCACCTATACAACAGGTACCGCCAGGCGGAGATCAAGCCCAACAGCAGATGCAACAACAGCAAATGCAGCAACAGATGCAACAACAGCAGATGCAGCAGCAAATGCAACAACAGATGCAACAAGAGGGGAACCCTCAACCACAAGATACAGAGATGCGGAATGAGCATGATTTCTATGTGGGGGAGGAATACCGAACGGAGAGGCCAAGGATCAATAATCTCGTGGGAACTAGGGTGCGAAAACAAATCCCAAAGTTTCGAGATACGCCTCTAGGAAAAACAAGCCTAGACCCAATTCATCCATATGGTTTGATGCTAGATCTCGATGAAATCAACTTCAACGAGATAGAGAAAACCATAGATGAATGGGCGTCAGCTATGAGGATCGCAGCAGGAACTTTAGACCTGGATCGAGCAGGATTCATCCGATTATTGGAGATGAGTCTGCTAGGGATCGCCAGGACGATGTGGGCGATCAAGATTCCAGCAGTCAAAGAAGAAATCCTAAAGCCAGAATCATTCACAGCAATTGTGGATAAAATGGCTTATGGGTTTAAATTCACGTTCCTCGGAATAGATCATTGAGGGGAAGGAGGATTGGCCGCCAAGAAAGGCAAAAGAATGCAAAGGCCATACTCAATTTAAAGCTAATCGACATGGAGAAAGAGTCGATTGACAAATTCTTCGAGTTGTATCACATCTACCAATGGAATTGTACAGAGATCTTCTTCACAAAATTTCCAAGCCCATGGAAGAAGATGTTCATCGACGAATATGTCCCGGGGAATCCTGATAATGTCGGAAGACGTATGTCTTTTGTTAAAGAAAAGCTAGCGGATTGGTGTACACAGGCCGCTCTACAAAAGAATTACAAGAAGCTTAAGAAGATGAATAAATATTCCCCTTTGGACTGCTCGGCAAATGATCTACCTACGATCATTGGAAGAGAGGTCCACGAGCCAAGGAAGATCAGAAGGCATAAAGCTCATCCTTATTCAGGGAGAAAAGGCCCAAGAAGAGGATACTGGAAGCCCAGATCCAGATGGACCAGACAAAAGGCCAGATTCAACAAATCTGGTCAAAGAAGTGGACCAGCAAGGGGCAGATCCTCACAAGGAACAAGTTCGTCACAAAGAACTCCGATGAGGAAGACTTTTCGAAGGGCTCACACTAGAGCTAATGAAAGTTTTAAAGACTGCAATTGCTGGACGTGTGGAGCAAAAGGGCATATATCAATCAATTGCCCCGAAAAAAGAGGAGTAAAAAGCTTCGAGAATGCACCAGACATTGAAGAAGAAGTTTACTACCAGGATTTGGTACAAGTGTACCAATTCGAAGATATACCCTTGGACGAGAGTATATACGAAGAAGAAGAGATGTTCAGCGACGAAAGCTCTGATGGAGGAAGTAGTTCAGAATCCGAACCAGAGTGGAGTTGAAAGCTTACACAAGCAGCGAGAAGATGAGACTGGATTCACCAGTCAAACTATTATCTCGCAAAGTATGATCGATAAGATCATGAGGAAAAGCCTGAATATACAAAAGTATCAAGGCTTTTCGGCAAACCAGCTTGGAAGGGTGCTTAGCAACTTCAATCTCAAAGGAAGAAAGCACCATGTAATCTATCAGATTACAAGAAAAGAGATGTCACTTCCAATAGAATGCACTGGAAATCAGGTGGAATTGCAACTGATTCCATTCAGTGAGGTTCGAGAAGTGCTCGCAACGTTGAAGCCAGAGATAAGAAAGACAATGTCCTGGATTCATATAGGGGCTGTCCAGATTATTCTCAAATCAGCCCTATCAGCGGGATTAGATACGCCAATTGATATCGCAATTTGCGATAAGCGTATCAAAAATCCCAAGGATGCTCTATTAGGCACAATCTCAGGAAACCTATGTGCCAAACAGATCATAGGTGTTATTTATCCCAAGATATCTTACAATCTAGGGGATAAAGATTTCAGTCGAGCCCTGACGCTGTATCAAGACTTCAAAAAGAGGGATATCAGCTATGAGGGAAACCGACCGTTTTCATTAACATATCAGGTATCTTATGCTCTCTCTAATTCCCATCATACAGATCTATTTTTGGGAAAGCAGTATATCGAGATACTAGATATCTTCAAGGAAGTGGCAAAGGTTATTGCTCCAGATAGAACGGAGATGCCACTACAACGAGCTACAAGCATCAGGATAGGGGATAAACCCTTACTAACATATGATGAAAGCCTCAAATTGGAAAATAGGAGGCTATCTTTCCAAGGTGATAGAGTAATAAGTCTGCCATGGACACAGTCTGCAGGTAGCCTTTCCTATCGAGAAGATTTACGACAACCAAGATATAGCAGGATAAAGATCCAATGCCCAGAAGGCTGGCGAGAGATCGAAACAAGGTTTGATAGTACAAGATGGGAAAATAATTTTCCTTGCGACACCTTGTATTATTTGCAGCAACCAAAAATCGGTTACTACAAAGCCAATGTGGACATTGAGGCAGTGACGATTGAGGTTGAAGGACAAGGAGGAAGAGAAGTTGGAGTCTTAACCTTAGGACTTGACTTCCTGGAAAAGTTCAAGCCTTGGATCCAGAAAGAAGATGGGATGATGATCACTTTCAGGGGAAAACAACTACTGATCATATGACAAGCCCATTTTCAATATATATCTCTATTGGGATGTTATATGAAAAATATAAAGCTGAATACTTTGCACCTTATATTGATTCAGGTGCAGGAATATGCACGGCAAGGCGAGGAGTCTTCCCAGATAATCTCGAAGAAGATCTCAATCCTATTGCCGGGAGAGATTTCTCCAAGAGAATTTTACTCCTATCCAAAGGGGTAAAACAATCAGAGATTCTGATTGGAGGAGCAGGTCAGACACCTTGGCATAAGGTAAAAACTCCACCAATTTATTTCCATGATACAGGAGCAGACATATTGCTAGGAAACAATTTTCTACAAATGTTCAAGAAGTATACGCAGGACAACACCAATAGAAGACTGATTTTTACAACAGTCTGTGACCATAAGATCATTGTCCAGCGACTGAAAGGAGCATTTAATAGACAAATGCCACTCAATTTTCGCAGCAAGCGTGGTGATGAAGGAAAACTTCGACACCCAAAAATCCAGGACCAACGGAGATTTGGAGAAGCAGTTCTAAGCTTTCGAATGGATAAAGATCTTGAGGAACTGGAAATCCAAGTTCTCAAGGCATCCTTAGTATCACATCAAGATATTAAGGAAGATGTACAGGTATCCCTAATTGATGTCAAAAGGAAGATAACAAAATGTTATAATGAAAATCCTTTGGCATGGTGGGACAGGAACCAACTCAAAGCAACCCTGAAGGTAAAATCAGGTAAAGAATTTGAGTTTGTTAGATACAAGCCAATCTTGATGAATGTCCAGGATCAAAAGGATATGAGGATAATCATCAAGGAACACATTGATCTCAAACTTATCGAACCAGGAAACTCCCCATACAGCAGTCCGGGATTCTTGGTAAGAAATCATGGTGAGATCAAAAGAGGTAAACCCAGGTTAGTCATTAATTACAAATGTATTACTGATATACTGGAGTTTGATGGATATTTTATTCCGAGTAGAGAACACCTTATAAACTGCATACGTAATGCTAAGGTATTCTCTAAGTTTGATTGTAAATCAGGTTTTTACCAGATACGCATGGATGAAGGAAGTAAAAGGTTTACAGCCTTCTCAACACCACAAGGGCATTATGTTTGGAATGTAATGCCTATGGGGTTAGCTAATGCACCCCAGATCTTCCAAAGAAAGATGGATAATCTTTTCAAAGATTATTTCTCGTTTATGTTTGTCTATATTGATGATATTCTGATTGCATAAAAAAAATAGATGAACATGTCAAACACCTTGAGATTTTTGCAGATCTTTGTCATAAAGAAGGATTGGTACTGTCAGAAAAAAAGGAAGTAATAGCTACTCGGAAAATGGAGTTTCTGGGTATCGAGATAGATGAATCAGGAATTATTCTGCAAAATCACATTGCAGAAAATGTGCAGAAATTTCCTGAAGAACTTAAGGAGAAGAAGCAACTCCAAAGTTTTCTTGGAGTAGTAAATTTTGCAGGAATTTTTATTAAGAATCTTGCAAAATATAGAAAGGTTTTCAGTAACCTCCTAAAGAAAGATGCTCCATTCATATGGACGGATGAGCATCGACAGGGGTTGAGACAATTGAAAGAGATTAGCAAGAATCTCCCAAAGTTGGCTATACCACAGGATGAGGATGATCTCATTCTGTATACAGATGCTAGTGACCATTGGTGGGCAGCAGTGCTCACAAAGATCACACCACAAGGAGAAGAACCGTGCAGATATTGTAGCGGTTTGTTCACAGAAAGTGAAGCCATACGATGGCATATCAATGAAAAGGAATTCTTTGCAGTGCGAAAAGCCTTTAAGAAATGGCCTCTATTTTTATTAGCAAAGAAATTTACTTTGAAAGCTGATAACACGCAGGTTAAAACTTTCTTAAAAAACAAGATGGAATCTAAGCCCGAAAAGGCTAGATTAATCCGATGGCAAGCTGAATGTCAATACTATGTATTTGATATTGTTGTGATTAAGTCTTGTTGGGAAATTTGGCTAAGTTTCCCTTCCCCAGTAGCTAATTGTATAGATTATAGTTTTGGTGGATCAAAACCTAAGTCCTACCAGCGTCAGTTTGTCTCTAGAATAGCTCTAGTCTCAAATGTAAAGTCCTGTTTAGGTCTTTTGAGTTGTAAGTCGCAGCTGATCAAGACTCATGCTGGCTACTGTTCACCAGCATGAGATGTGCTTACCAGTTGAGAGAAGTCTCACCAGCAAGCAGCTGACAAAGACTCATGCTGACACTGTTCATCAGCATGAGTAGAGCTAATGACTGGCTACTGTTCATCAGCAGTGAAGTCACCAGTCATGGGAGATTCCAAGAGTTAACATCCAGACATATTGGTAGACTTAGATTGTGCCAGCGAAAGTCACCAGCAGAGACTGCCAGCACAAGATCACCAGCATGATCTACCAGTCGGATGTTACCAGCAGAATTCAAGATTCGCTCTCCCAAAGACTTAGAGACAAAAAGAAGATTCGTCGAGGAATAAACTGACAAGAGGACTTCCTTAAAGTCTATCAGTTACAAGACACCAGTTGCGATTCCTCGTACTGACGAATAGAGCCGTTCTGACATAAAGAGATCAATGTCAGATAAAGCGGTCAAGGTATGGCGCTTTCCAGAAAAGCATACTTGCCGCCATCAAAAGGACATCCGAGGTCTGACACCTTTTCGGATGTGTCCAAACGGCTAGAAGATTTGAATCGGATCCCGCGGCTATAAATACGTCGGGACCATCAACATTCAAACTCTTGCAACTCGTCTCGGAACTCCACTCTCCGATTCTCCGACCAAAAGTTCTTACGCGCAAGCAAATCGTTCGAGGCTTTTCTTAAAGCTTATCCGTGTGTTGATTTATTCAAACACGAGACTTCAAGCTTCCAGCTTGTAAGTTACAGATCTCATTGGTGTTCTTTCTCTTCCGAGGAAGTTCACAGCAGCTCTTGTGCCAGCCAGCACCTGAGTTATTACGGGCAGTTTGCCGTATTGAGATTCACGTTCTTGGGAGAACTAAAACACCCA